>CAXITT010000086.1:318949-348468 GCA_964033795.1 Lymnaea stagnalis | reverse complement strand
AAAAAAAAAGAAGAAAAAAAAAAGGAAGTAAAAAAAAAGGAAAAAAAAAAAAAAAAGGAAGTCAAGAAAAAGGAAGTCAAGAAAAAGAAATTAAAGAAAAATGAAGTCAAGAAAAAGAAATTAAAGAAAAAGGAAGTCAAGAAAAAGGAAGTCAAGAAAAAGGAAGTCAAGAAAAAGAAAGTCAAGAAAAAGGAATTCAAGAAAAAGGAAGTCAAGAAAAAGTAGGTCAAGAAAAAGTAGGTCAAGAAAAAGGAAGTCAAGAAAAAGTAAGTCAAGAAAAAGGAAGTCAAGAAAAAGGAATTCAAGAAAAAGGAGGTCAAGAAAAGGATGTTAAGAAAAAGGAAGTCAAGAAAAGGGAAGTCAAGAAAAAGGAAGTCAAGAAAAAGTAGGTCAAGAAGGTCAAGAAAAAGGAAGTCAAGAAAAAGGAGGTCAAGAAAAGGGAAGTCAAGAAAAAGTAGGTCAAGAAGGTCAAGAAAAAGGAAGTCAAGAAAAAGAAATTAAAGAAAAATGAAGTCAAGAAAAAGAAATTAAAGAAAAAGGAAGTCAAAAAAAGGAAGTCAAGAAAAAGGAAGTCAAGAAAAAGAAAGTCAAGAAAAAGAAAGTCAAGAAAAGGGAAGTCAAGAAAAAGGAAGTCAAGAAAAAGTAGGTCAAGAAAAAGTAGGTCAAGAAAAAGGAAGTCAAGAAAAAGGAAGTCAAGAAAAAGGAGGTCAAGAAAAAGGAAGTCAAGAAAAAGTAGGTCAAGAAGGTCAAGAAAAAGGAAGTCAAGAAAAAGAAATTAAAGAAAAAGGAAGTCAAGAAAAAGGAAGTCAAGAAAAAGGAAGTCAAGAAAAAGAAAGTCAAGAAAAAGGAAGTCAAGAAAAAGGAAGTCAAGAAAAAGGAAGTCAAGAAAAAGTAGGTCAAGAAAAAGTAGGTCAAGAAAAAGGAAGTCAAGAAAAAGGAAGTCAAGAAAAAGGAAGTCAAGAAAAAGGAAGTCAAGAAAAAGGAAGTCAAGAAAAAGGAAGTCAAGAAAAAGTAGGTCAAGAAGGTCAAGAAAAAGGAAGTCAAGAAAAAGGAGGTCAAGAAAAAGGAAGTCAAGAAAAAGTAGGTCAAGAAGGTCAAGAAAAAGGAAGTCAAGAAAAAGGAGGTCAAGAAAAAGGAAGTAAAGGAAAAGGAAGTAAAGGAAAAGGAAGTGAAGAAAAATGTATTAAAGATAAAGGAGACCCAGAGAGAAATGTAGTATCTACAAGTGTCTGCAGAAAAAAGAAACATTAGACCTCCTACCTACATGCATAGCCACCATCACCAACCCCCATCCAAATTATTATTATTTTTGAAAACTTAAATTGAAATACCATCGGGAAAATCGCTTAAATTAGTATTTATTTTCCTTGTAATGTGCATGTTCCGACCGAAATGATTTTAATAATGTGCAGAAAAATGGCCCTTTCACAAATGATAACATTCCAAGTTGGCGTGGAAATTTTCATTTAAAATCTTATTTTTATCTTGATGTAGATGTATTTAAAAAAAAAAAAAAAAAAAAAAAAAAANGATACATCTACGAGTGTGGGTCACAGGATCGATACATCTACGAGTGTGGGTCACAGGATCGATACATCTACGAGTGTGGGTCACAGGATCGATACATCTACGAGTGTGGGTCACAGGATCGATACATCTACGAGTGTGGGTCACAGGATCGATACATCTACGAGTGTGGGTCACAGGATCGATACATCTACGAGTGTGGGTCACAGGATCGATACATCTACGAGTGTGGGTCACAGGATCGATACATCTACGAGTGTGGGTCACAGGATCGATACATCTACGAGTGTGGGTCACAGGATCGATACATCTACGAGTGTGGGTCACAGGATCGATACATCTACGAGTGTGGGTCACAGGATCGATACATCTACGAGTGTGGGTCACAGGATCGATACATCTACGAGTGTGGATCACAGGATCGATACATCTACGAGTGTGGGTCACAGGATCGATACATCTACGAGTGTGGATCACAGGATCGATACATCTACGAGTGTGGGTCACAGGATAGATACATCTACGAGTGTGGATCACAGGATCGATACATCTACGAGTGTGGGTCACAGGATCGATACATCTACGAGTGTGGGTCACAGGATCGATACGCCAGACAAAGTAGCAGACGTGGTAACTACCGGAGATAAAAATACAAATCACCATTTAGAGTTGGCTGATTTGTTTGTTTGTTTCGTTTTGGGGTTTGAATTGGTTAAAAGGTTTTGACGATAGTCCAACATATGACGAGGCCATAACTCGCGGTTAGGGGCCGTCCATAAAGTACGTCACGCTCCAGAGGGGTGAGGGGGTGTAAGAAAGTTTGACAGTTTGTGACAGGGGGAGGGGAGCGTCAGGCCATGTGTGACGTCACACATTACTTTTTTAAATTTTATTTCTAATTTTTTTTTTTTAGTAGAATTTAATAGCTTTAAAAATAATTTTCAACAATTTTGAGAAACATTTGAATTAGATTTATGTCAAAATAGCATGAAATGCGTATCTCCTGAATGTGTTGTTCACGATTCCTCTCAAAGGAGCGCTTGTATGCTGTTGCGAAGCCTTGTTTTATGTATAGCCTTGCTTTCGTTACCGGAAGTATTATTATTTCTATGATGGCCACTGCATAATTATGTCACTGTCCTTTTTATTATTTAATCACTGGGTGACGTCAAGTTTCGCTAATCTACTTCTTATCCTGTGTAAAACTTGACTTCTTATCTTATCTAAAACTTGACCTCACCTATTGTAAATGAAGAAGCAGCAGATAAATGATGTGTATTATATTATTGTCAAGTCTAATTTTTGCAAATTTTTTTTTCAAATTCAATCAAGATTGAGATACTTCTTCAATGAAAGACTGTGACAACTGTTGACAATTAACTATTCTACTATTAAAGTCATTTTAATAATGTGATAATTCCTTTAAGTTGAAATTTTATGTTTTAATACAGTTTAATAATGAAGAGTGTTTTAGATTAAATTTTAATTAGGTATTAATTTTTTACAAATGTGTTCGAAAGTATGACGTACTTTAGAAGTGGGGGGGGGCGAGATTTGTAAAAAAGGGGGGGGGGTTAAAATGGTTAAAAAAAAGCGTGACGTACTTTACGGACGGCCCCTTTCTTTATCAAGGATGAGGGGCGTGTCTCATGTTGAGATTTCTCTCTACTCAGTTCATTGAAGTCTCAATGGCTCGAGTATTTGAAGAAAGAAAAAAAAAAGTACTAAGACATGTTATTGTGCTTTCCCATCTGTTTGAAATTTGAATTATAATTCAAATTGAATCAGCAATCCTGTGTTATAATAGTTCTCTCTGTAACTAATATAACACAGGATTGCTGAATCAATTTGTTTTATTGTATTGATTTATTCGATTGTGTCTGAAAATTTACTTTATAACTACGATACTAACAAAAAAAAAGTGTACTATCTTAAAATAAGACACGCGTTGTTTGTTATAAGTTGTGGGTATTTGTATTTTTCTTGAGTGTCTGTAGTGCCACCGGTTTGAGTCTGAACAGCCTCTCGTACCAAAGCCCAAACATAGGCTTATCACACATACTTTTCGGTGGATGTTATTTTGAGGATAATGCCTCCCTTGGACAATCGTCGTTTTAGAACAAATTTGTCTGGACCGAGAATAGACACGAGGTGGGTGTCCACGAAGACCGATCCAGGAATCATGTTACAAGAAATTTAGGAGCTTAAGTTTTTTGGAGTTTTTTTTTCAATCATTTTTTTTTGGTCATTTGATTTTCCCAGTCACTTGTAGTCTTAGAAAACATGACGGTAGGCCGAGGTGACGAGGTGCTTCAAATCCCTACTCCACCCCTGGCGGTTTATTTTGATCACACTTTGTTGACAGTCTTCATTGTCTTAGGCCAAACAAAAACAAGCCCACGGTCACACAGCTTCTAAATTTCCGCTTTATGGTCCTACTTAAGTTTAACGCTTATATCTTAAGAACTTCGAAAATATCACTACGCCGTTGAGCCAGTCCATGCCCCCTCTAACCCCCTTTTTAATGTGTGTGAGAAGGAAAAAAAGGGGTGGGTGTGTTTATATGAGTTCTCAAAATTGATTTTAAGACTTCCTGTTCAGCCTTGGTCAATAGAGGAGGGAAGGGTTTACTTTGATGGTTTGAAAATACCTTTTAAGGAAGCCTATCGCAGCTTTATAGAAGCCCAGCCAGGGTCCACGCAAGTGAAAGTTCTTTTATTTATTTTTTTAATATTTTTTTTCGATTTGGAAAACTGATATTTGGTACAAATGTTGTCCGATGTATCCTTAATTGATATGCTGATGTGCAAAGATGGGCGCGTGGGGCAAGTTTGTCATATCCAAGATGGCGCCAACTGCTATCTTCGAAATAGAAAAAACACATGTAATTTTTTAATTGCTCGATTTTTCAATCTCAAAGTTGATACTTAGCTTTCTCCCAACAAGGACGTTAATCCCGGCGTAGGAAGGGGGCTGTGGATGCGGTGGTCCTCAAAGTTGATACTTAGCTTTCTCCCAACAAGGACGTTAATCCCGGCGTAGGAAGGGGGCTGTGGGTGCGGTGGTCCGCCTTGCGCGGCACTCTTTGTTTCCTTATACAGAGGGGCGACCCTTACTGACATTGATACTATTTTTAGATCAAACTGTGAAGGATTATGTCTTACAGACACTGATTCCCGTCTCTCCCGTTTGCCCAACAGGATATCAATTAAGGACACATAGGACAACACTGGTAAGCACACATAGGACAACACTGGTAAGGACAACACTGGTAGGGACAACACTGGTAAGGACAACACTGGTAGGGACACATAAGACAACACTGGTACCAGAAATCACCTTTGCACGTCGAAAACTAACAAAATTTCACTTCCAGACCACTTTCTCTTGGTTACGTTAGCAGTACATCAAAAAATTCCATATTAAGTTGATTTGTTTTTTGGATTTCGGGGAACTTCATTGTCCACGTTGTGTTCCCTCCTCCGCCACCAGATTTCAGGGAACTTCATTGTCTACGTTGTGTTCCCGCCTCCGCCACCAGATTTCAGGGAACTTCATTGTCTACGTTGTGTTCCCTCCTGCGCCACCAGATTTCAGGGAACTTCATTGTCTACGTTGTGTTCCCTCCTCCGCCAGCAGATATGTCATGTCGTTTTCATTTCATTAGCCTCTCCAAGGGGCGGATTATTAAAATGAAGCCTTCTGCTCTGTTTAAGGGTTAGCTTGCAGAATCTATTAATATTACACTAACATATTTAAGTTAAACCCATAAATTTCTAACTTATTTCTAATATATCATCACAAGGGCTCTCACACCATCTACGCCACTTCAGGCGGTCAGCCCTCTTTATAGTCTTGCTTAGCTCGCACCACAGTCCCGAAGGCCGTTGTCTTTCACTTCGTTCACAAACACGTCAAGTGGGTTAACTCTTATCAAAATGAACGATATCCATGAGTTTGACAGAGAATTTCTTGAAATTTATCTAAATTTTAATCTAAGCCCTTGGTGTGAAACAATTTTGACAAATTTTCTAATTATTTGTCTCGTTCAATATTTGTATATTTCTCTAACTATATTATACATGTTTAAACTTATCAACAAACCATTGATTCTTGTACATTCACGGAGATAAAATGAATGACAAAGCTACTTTTAGGATCGTGATATATATAAGTTGCTTTCTAATGCAAAATACTTTGTTTGTGTATTGTCTGCTGAAGAAGCCATTACGCCGAAACATCCTATTGATTGTCCTGGCTTTTTTAAGTCCACAAATATCTTGTTCCACTATTTACCTCTCATAGCTTGAACACAGTCCCCCAAATGCAGTACCGTTTGTTTGTGGAAATACTCGTCTATTGATCAGATCCCCAGATACAGTATCGTTTGTTTGTGGAAGTACTCGTCTATTGATCAGATCCCCAGATACAGTATCGTTTGTTTGTGGAAGTACTCGTCTATTGATCAGATCCCCAGATACAGTACCGTTTGTTTGTGGAAGTACTCGTCTATTGATCAGACCCCCAGATACAGTACCGTTTGTTTGTGGAAATACTCGTCTATTGATCAGATTCCCGGGATACCTATCGAGTACACCCCCTGACTCTTCTTGTGAATAATTACCCGGCATCCACATTTCAGATTCTTGCATCTCATTGCACATACTCATAAAGGGGATTACTCGACCTTGCATTTAAGAACCCTTACAGCACCATCCCTTAGGTCAACTATTATTTCTCGCTTCTTGTCCCTTACGAGACACCACGAACAACAGCACCGGACGCCAGTGAGTAAATCAGGCCGGCCACTCAGTGATGGTAACATCGCCACGTCCAACGTCCAACAACTTGGCGATGTACGGCCACAGGTGCCCCGGGGCACATGGTGACATCATCAATTTTCTGTCTATCACTGGCAAAAGCTAATTTCCGACTCCGCGATGCTTGCCATAAAAGTAATCCCCACGGGAGACTTGGAATAATGAGTGCGAATTCATGAAGTCAGCCCGGGTGACGATAAAAAAAACAAAGCTATAAAAAAAAAAATTCGAATACCATTAATATCAATGAATGTACATTCTTAAAACTTTGAGGAATCGAATGTCGTTAATTTCAATAAAATGTACATTTAAAAAAATAAAAAACTTGAATCGACTACCATTAATATCAATGAATGTGTTTTATTGAATGCCTAAGCGTATGTGCTGGATAATGTAATAAAAGGATTCCGCCAGGATGTGGGATAATCTATTCGAGCAATGCTTTGGGTGATAAGCCAATCCTAACAAGTGGGTAGTAATGTATTGCTTAAGGCTGGGGAGGCCATCATTACAAGATTATTGGGAATTATTGCTGACCTATATAGTTCTCTCATAAACCCATATTATTATTATTATTATTCCACTGCAGCACATAATTCATTTAATGTTAAACAATTCTTTGGTCTAACAAATTAAAATAACATCAGAAACATCAGAAACATGCATTTTTCAATAAAAAATCTCCGTACCATCCCAAGTTCCTCTAAAGTCATATACTGTAAACATTTTTTTTTTAATCTGAATCTTTTGCTTGTTGTATTTTTGGAGAAAACCCTTTGCTTTAGCTTAAAACAACACAATTTACAGCAGAGTTTTCACAATTTTTGATTATCAAAAAAAAAAAAAAAGATTGTAATCCTTCAAAATTTTATATTTTTCGTATGTTTAAAAAATAATAATTATGATAATAATAATGTTAAAAACTACGGGTTCTATTCTATAAAGTACTTTGGGGTTTCCAAGGCTGGTCTCGCGCACACGGACAGCTCAGCGAGAACAATCGGAACACTCAACCCTGTACAGCTTTCGTATTTCGATGAGGCTATCCAACTCATTGAGACCCATGTTTTTTAACCAGGCACAAAGGAGAACTACATAAGCCGGTCTTTTATAAGATCCGGGCCAATCTGAACGTGGCTTTAGACAGAAGTACTGTGTATGAGCTTGCACGAGTTAGTGGGGGTTGTGGCCCCTTACATGGGATTTTTGTTGTTTTTTTTTGGTGGGGGGCGGGTGTGTCCATTTGTGATGTGGCGTGTAGCCGGACCGGGAGGGGGGGTAGGGGCTTGGGGGTAGAGAGGTATAAAAAGCTTATAAGACATGAGCGACACAATGAAACAATGCGACCAGGGGTTTCGAAGTCTGATGGGACGTTGCAAGAAGGTCGTCTTTCACAAGAGGAGATTAATTGGTTATGTATTTTGGTATGGTCGTCGTTACACTTGTAGTTAGGTTGGACCTCTGCAAGGGCGTGGGCCAGAATGGGATCAGAATCACGATGAAATGCTTATCAATCGATAGAGGGGTCATAGAATGTTTGCGATTTGTTAAAATTCCCAACCGCATTGGCATATTAGAATATTTATGTTTTTGGAATCGGGGTGAAGGGGGAGAGGGGATAAAGTGTGTGTGTGGGGGGGGGGGCTTTTGCATAGTTCAAATTTATATAAAAGATACCTTGATACGGAAAAAATTTGTCTAATCCTCCCAAATGTCGTTGTTAAGTCAGTTTTCCCGATTTTGACTCCCAGATGCTATGTGGAAATGTGATACGATAATGACGGCCCTTCATCATCAGTTTCTTGCTGATATAATTGTTCAATAAGAAAATGGCTGAATATAAACACGGGCATGAAATACAAAGGAGATACCAAATTTTTAGCGGATTTTTTTTTTTTTAAATTTCCGAGCCTTTGATTTAGATTGTTAAAGAAACTAAACAATTCCCTCCTATGAATAATGTGTTGACTTGAAAACAGAAAAGTTTTTTGAAAAAAAAAAAATCACATTATCGCAATCTGACTCATTTAAGGATTTGATTTCATTACCCTTTTACGGCTCCAACGGGGCTCGGAGATGATCCGGAGAGAAATTTGACATAAATCTTTCAAATCGTTTGACTGACACACAAAAAATAGCAACAACACTAAAGCTGGTGAGTGCTAACTTTGAAACGTTTGACTCCCAAGAGTTTAATATCACCGCAAGTTGTGCAAATGTCATATTTAGATTGGTTGCGAGGCACGATGATACCTGATAATCATTCCTTTGATGCCGTAATTTTTTTTTTACTACCGACTGGATAATATTGCTGTAATAATTTCACGATATGTTCACTAACGACTGACTAATCTTTAATATATAAAAAGATAACCTCAGATGAAGTCTACAGCCAGCCAGCAATAAGGTGTATGATCAGTACAGAAAGATCAGAAAGACAGACATAGACACACGTTATTTGTGTAATAAAAGTGTTGAGCCAATGTTGGGACTTCAGTATACATTTTTTAAAATACATTTGTTGAAAAATATGTTTGTTTAAAAAAACAACAACTTTTATTAAACTTTACATGGGCGGAGTCTATTTCTTTGTTGTTGTTTTGTTTTTCTTGTTTTTTTTTTGGTTTTTTTTTTTTGACTTTTTCGTTAGGAGACGTTGTTAGACAAGTATCCGGTCAGTGATTCTTTCAGACAATTTTCTCCGGCTGATGTGGGAGGCATTTTAGATTTTTCGGGGGGGGGGGGAGTTAGGTAGGTAGGTAGTTAGTTAGGTTTGTAGTTAGGTTGTTAGTTAGGTAGATAGTTAGGTAGGTAGTTAGATAGGTATTTAGGTAGGTTATTACGTAGGTAGTTAGGTGAAGGCAGAGGGGACATACGTCCGTGGGCACCAGACCAGCCTGGGCACAAAAAAAATGGGCTTTGGTGGTATTTAATAGATAAAGATAATTGCGTTCAGAGAAGAAGTGGGGCAGTGGTGTAAAAATGAACGTAAAAGTGAACGTTTCCCCTGGCGCTAAAAAACGCCTCTGCCAGTGGCGCAGAAAGGGGATGGAAGTGGTTGCCCACACAGGTGTCACTTTTTCTTGAAATGGGGCGGAGGTTTTTCAAGGACCTGCAGAGTTCGTATCGTGAAAGGTTGAGTGGCAAACATCTTAACCCGCCCATGGTGGCACCAATACCAGCTTCGTCACAAGGCAGTGTGTCTATGGTTAACAAAATTGGCGATCATTTTGATCAGGAATTATGGCTTAAGTTGAGGGCATCGATTACACTTGATCGGAAAAGGGAAGGGGGGGGGGGTTGGGGAATTCACTCCCCAGAAATTTTTGGCTTATTTCAAAATCAAGAGTTGCATTTTGGATTATACATGAAATCAATGTTTCTATCAGACTATTTGATCGGGGGATGGAATTTTTCAAGCGTCCATGGGAGGCATTATTGTGCACAGTGCCATACATAAACTGAATTCACTCCAGTTGTGGTGCGCCTCAGGGTAATTATTTGGCACAAGCCTAGATTCAAGTCCCTCCTGTCATTTTGATCGGTGTGAGAGAATGGATGAGCAGAAATTGAGGGCGCAATCCGCAAGCAAAATGGGGTCAGGGGTCACCATAGGAAAATTTTACTCATTTCAAAATGCAGGGATGCATTTTGGCGCATACTTGAAATGGGTGTTTCTTTCGGACAATTCGGGAGGGGCCATTCTGGTTGGAAGCGCTTGATATATCCATAATAGAGATCAGGGACCTTACTTCCGGGGCGCCGCTCTGTAGGCGACTCGATTTCATTTGTGCATATTTTTTCAGCTTTCGTAAAAGTTTAGAGGTTTTAACAACTGGTTTTTTTTTTTTTTTTTTTTTTTTTTTTTTTTTTGGGGGGGGGTGGGGGGTAGGGGGGGGAATCAAGGTGTGTTGAATGTGTTGTATCTGCTTTGACTGATAACCTTGTGTTTTTTTACCGCGAGGAACAGTGATTACATGGATTTTTTGGATATCGTTTCCAATCACCAAGACAAATCCATAGCCACCATATTGGAAACCATTGAAACGCCATATGGTAATCAAAGGGCAAGATGAAAACAACCATTCCAAGACAAATCCACTTCAGACAAAAGGCGTGCCCCTGATCTTGGAGAAGAAAAACTCCGTTCAAACAAAAATCCTAGACTCTGTTCTCACTTTTATGAAATAGATAGAAAATGTCACTTGCTCAGTCGCCTTGCCCTGCACCCGTCAATGCAACCATTTATTGATGATGCCCGCCTTCTTGTTAACAGAAAATTGCTGGATGTGCATTAATTTTAATAAGAAGAAACTAAACCACATACGCTTTTTAATGCACCCACCCCAACTTTTTTTTTCTTATCAGGTTTTTTGGAGGTGATGGTGGTGGTGATGGAAGTGATGATGGTGATGGTGGTGGTGATGGTCGTGATGGTGATAGTGGTGGTGAAGGTGGTGGTGGTGATAGTGATAGTGGTGGTGATGGTGGTGATGGTGGTGATGGTGACAGTGGTGGTGAAGGTGGTGGTTATGGGGATGGTGATGGTGGTGGTGGTGATGGTGGTGATAGTGGTGGTGAAGGTGGTGGTGGTGATAGTGATAGTGGTGGTGATGGTGGTGATGGTGGTGGTGAGGGTGGTGGTTATGGTGATGGTGATGGTGGTGGTGGTGATGGTGGTGGTTGTGGCGATGGAGGGGATATTGATTGTGGTGGTGGTGGTGGTGGTGATGGTTGTGGTGGATGTGCATTAATTTTAATAATAAGAAACTAAACCACATACGCTTTTTAATGCTCCCACCCCAACTTTTTTTTTCTTATCAGGTTTTTTGGAGGTGATGGTGGTGGTGATGGAAGTGATGATGGTGATGGTGGTTGTGATGGTGGTTGTGATGGTGGTGATAGTGATAGTGGTGGTGATGGTGGTGATGGTGGTGATGGTGGTGGTGATGGTGATGGTGGTGGAGGTGGTGATGGTGGTGGTAGTGATTGTGGTGGTGGTGATGGTGATAGTGGTGATGGTGATAGTGGTGATGGTGATGCTTTTGTCGTTGCTGTAGCTCCTCGACGACCGATCACTTTTTAAAAAAAAAATTAGATTGTTTTGGAATGATTTGTAAACTCCAAGGTTGATATATTGAGACATCCCACCCTCGCATGGTGAAGAAATGGGAATTTGTATAAGGATTTGGCCGACCGTGTGCGCGACAAGTGTCTCAGAGAGCCGTGTAATGCAGAATTATTCATAGACATTCCGGAGCTTCCTTTTTTTTCTAATAGACCATGACAAGTGGCTTTTATAAGGGGTTGAAATATGCTATCTGGGCAACGTCAGCTGGTTTCGGTTTGTTGCTGTTGTTGTTACGACAGTGACCAGGAGCGTCTGACCAGAAGGCTGTGATCCGTGGTGTTGGTAAAGTGGCTGGGGAGGGAGCGGAGGGACGATGAAGAAATTATTTTTTTTTACATTTCTTTACTTAGAAAAATAGGAAAACTCTGGCCAAATATTGCATGGTTCTTACAACATATCCCATCGAAATCACGTTTCCCCTCAAACCCAGAAAGAGACAAACCAAACTGGCAACTGAATGTCTTATTTAGGACGCACGCTTCAAGTCTGTTTTGCAAGACTTTTTTTTTCCTAAGCACTTAAGAAATGTGGCATAATTACCTTTGTTTCCCCCGCGCCCGTAGTGAAATCACCACTGAAACAATAGATACCTTTTCCCCCTGTTCTTTCAAACATTATTTTCCCCCCACGTAGCCGTTCAGTTTCAGGGCTTCCAACATCACGTACTTCCGCCGGTACAGGGGAAGAGCGCAGCGTGGGACTAATAAAAAAACAACAACAACAAAAAACAGCCGCACAGAAATGGCTCGTCCGGATATTATTTGATTCAGGTTCGGATGTCCGCCTGAAAACCAAGTGAAGGCAGTCCGGAGTCTGGAAACACGAACACGAGTCGAGCGATGTTCGGCAGAGTTAGGTTGTTGTTTTTTGTGTTTTTTTTTTTTGGGGGGGGGGGGGGGGGGGGGTCGCGAGGACGAATAACGTTCAGAAAAAATGTTATGTACCGTTATATTGTTAAGAAAATGTAATCTGTTTTAAGATTCGACTCGTTTATCAAACAATGTGTTACAAAGGACTGAGGACAAGCATTCACAGAAAAACGATACCAAAGAAAGAGTTATTGGGCAATATTCAATTTAATCATACTATCATTTTTATATAAAATAAAATATACAGAAACAAAAACAGCACAGCAAGTGAAAGAGCGTAGTCCTCGAAAGATCAAACTATTAATATGTACAAGTTTACAAAGCGTACAATTTTTAAGGCTCCTATACGTTAATTACGTTAATGTCTTAAATGTCCAGAGGGGTTGGGGACTTTTAGCAAAAATCTTTCCTGGCTTGGAAAGCTTTCGGCTTATTTATAGGTGTTAAGCGCTGCCTTGTCTGTGAGAAATTAATCTCTTATTTTAAGTTATGGCTTGTTCAAACAGTGCCTAACAAAGGACGATACCATCAATAAATACAATAACAAAATTACGACACCCAAAACAGTACCAATTACAATTAATAATATTTATTTAAGTAATACAAAACAAAAGAAAATGTGTTTACAAATAATCAACTTACAGAATGATAGATCTTGTACCGGTACACAGATAGAACAATGTGCCAATTAATCATGTACAATGACGAAGGCGAATACACACATAAGTACACACATAATAATACACGTCTCGTGAAGGTAAAATATCTATCAATCTCCCTCTCTCCGTATCTGTCAATCTTACATACATGTAGCGTAAGACGCTTCCAGAAAAGAATTATGACGTGTTGTTTACATTTCTCGGGTTATCGAGAAGATTCGACAAGATACCAGGAGCCATACTACCCAATGTTTAATTGGCAGTGGTTGTAAACAAGATACATCAAAGAGAATTTAAACCACGCTACCGTCTGCTAGGGATCTAATTTAGGTCAAGCAAAGTTCACGCACGGGGAATGTGTGCTACTTAACAATAGGAAACGAGCTGGAACCCTGCAGAAAAAGAATTTCTAGGATCAGCATTGCCACGGAGAAGATATGCATCATGTTTGCTTGATATTTTAATCATAATCTTTTTTTTCATTTTTACATATTATCTATTTAAAAATTCTTCAAATGAGACGTGAAAAAATGTTCATTCTCAAAAGAAAACTCTAAATCTACGATTGAAATACCACACTCACACAAAGAAGATTTTTTACGCTATTTTAAGACGTCCTGCCCCCAAATCATGGGCTCGTGATATATCCAAGTCCAGGCTGTTTAAGTCAATAAGTTACGCCAAAGACCGTAACGCTGAGTCCGTGTGGAATTAATGGGTCATTACGCCGTGCGGCGTTTAAGCACAGTCGAGGCCAACTCAACAAACTCTCTGGGTGGGTTGAACATTTCATGGAGCTCGGGGGGTCTCGAAATTGGGGCGTACTTTTAGGCAGCACGCAACCTGGGGAACTCACGGGGCTAATTGCTCTGTATTTTCTTGTGGCATGCTTTCACTGGTACGGTCCACTACGGTACCTCAATCTTTTGGACACTGGTACGGTCTACTACGGTACTTCAATCTGCTGAACACTGGTACGGTACACCACGGTACTTCAATCTGTTGGACACTGGTACGGTCCACTACGGTACTTCAATCTGTTTGGTCACTGGTACGGTCCACTACGGTACTTCAATCTGTTGGACACTGGTACGTTCCACTACGGTACTTCAATCTGTTGGACACTGGTGCGGTCCACTACGGTACTTCAATATGTTGGACACTGATACGGTCCACTAAGGTACTTCAATCTGTTGGACACTGGTACGGTCCACTACGGTACTTCAATATGTTGGACACTGGTACGGTCCACTACTGTACTTCAATCTTTTGGACACTAGTACGGTCCACTACGGTACTTCAATCTGTTGGACACTGGTACGGTCCACTACGGTACTTCAATCTGTTGGACACTAGTACGGTCCACTACGGTACTTCAATCTGTTGGACACTAGTACGGTCCACTACGGTACATCATTTAGTGTTTCTTGAACGCAGCTTTCCGATAGGGGTGGGCACGGCGCCTATATTTATATATTTATTTATTTATTTATATATAATGTATATATTATTTTATTTATTTATTAATGAAGCCATTGAACGAAATAAATAGTTTTATAAAAATGTATTTTTTAAAACAATGCAAGAATGCTATTTAGTAACAACTTAAAATATAGCAATTGTATAAACACAGCCAGCTTGAGAGATACCTAAATGTTGTTGCTTTCCTATGAATAGCGGAGTGATGCTGTACGACCAAAATAGTAAATCTCTAAAATTCATCGCTGTAATTTTAATTTGTCACATCTACTCCGGGGATCGACTCAGTGACAGCCCTGGGCGGGACAAAACTCTGCAGCATGCCTAAAATGGCGCCCTAGGTAAAATTTAAAAAAAAATATCTCCGCAATGGGGCAGACCGCCCTTTCATTCGCCGTATTGACTGCCCACCCGAACATCTGACACGTTCTGTCCCTCCCCCCCCCCCTCCCGGAACACATTGTCCTGAAAGAAACACTGTCTGATAACACGGCCCGTGTAAAAAGTTGGGTAGAAATTGTGCTTTTAATAGAATAATCATTACAAGGGGTTTACCGGCCGGTGCATTTTTGTACACCAGGTCCGCGTATTGTGAGAAAATAACAGGTGGGTGCAAGTGTTTATTAAAAGAAGAGTTAGCTTTTCATTTTCTATAACATGCAACAAAGTCTACCGCCCTATGTCATAGTGAGAGTTAAGTGCCCTATGCCATAGTGAGAGTTAAGTGCCCTATGTCATAGTGAGAGTTAAGTGCCCTATATCATAGTGAGAGTTAAGTGCCCTATGTCACAGTGAGAGTGCACTGCCCTATGTCATAGTGAGAGTTAAAATCCCTATGTCATAGTGAGAGTGCACTGCCCTATGTCATAGTGAGAGTTCACTGCCCTATGCCATAGTGAGAGTGCATTGCCCTATGTCATAGTGAGAGTGCACTGCCCTATGTCATAGTGAGAGTTCACTGCCCTATGTCATAGTGAGAGTTAAAATCCCTATGTCATAGTGAGAGTTATGTGCCCTTTGTCATAGTGAGAGTGCACTGCCCTATGTCATAGTGAGAGTTCAGTGCCCTATGTCAGAGTGACAGTGCACTGCCCTATGTCATAGTGAGAGTGCATTGCCCTATGTCATAGTGAGAGTTCACTGCCCTATGCCATAGTGAGAGTGCATTGCCCTATGTCATAGTGAGAGTTCACTGCCCTATGCCATAGTGAGAGTGCATTGCCCTATGTCATAGTGAGAGTGCACTGCCCTATGTCATAGTGAGAGTTCACTGCCCTATGTCATAGTGAGAGTTCACTGCCCTATGTCATAGTGAGAGTTCACTGCCCTATGTCATAGTGAGAGTGCATTACCTTCGTCAACCGTTTTTGTCCAGAAATAACCCACTGATAGGAACAGGCAGTTGCCGGATCCCGGAATAGAGACGACGTTGTAGAAAACCGCGTCGACAGAGATGATACCGCCGTTCATTTTAAAGCAAAGACCAACGAGACGACAGTCGCAGTGTAACGAAACTAGCCAACTATTTACCGGAGTGCAGACGTCACTTATGAAGCTCGCTGTGTGGCACAGAAGCGCGAACAATAGCCAACTATTTACCGGATTGCAGACGTCATCTGAGTTCAGACGTCACGCATTAAGCTCGCTATATGAAGGTCTTTATCCTTTTTTCCACTGACTACTATTAATCTAAAAACATGTGGAGGGGGGTGGGGTGTTGAAGGGGAAGCAAGAGGAACCAAAAGCAAAATATAGATTAGAGATTATTTTATCAGCCTGCCCCATTTCCCCCCAAATTTTCCACCCAGCATGAGGCACACGTGTGACGCCTCTCTCCACACCCCCCCCCCGCCCCTCTCTCTCTGGAGTGGAGAAGGTTTGCATTTCGTTGCTGATGCGTGGGGTCCATCGTTCTGAATTTTATACCATTCCCCCCAAATTTTCCACCCAGCATGAGGCACCCGTGTGACGCCTCTCTCCACCCCCCCCCCCCCGCCCCTCTCTCTCTGGAGTGGAGAAGGTTTGCATTTCGTTGCTGATGCGTGGGGTCCATCGTTCTGAATTTTATACCATCCTTGAGACAGTTGATACACGCTTGTAAATATAACAAGCCTTCTTGAACTGTCACGTCAACTCAGTGAAGGGTCCAGCCAGACACTACTCATGCATACACACACACACACACACACACTCACACACAGACTGAGACAAAGTGACAGGTGGTGCAATGATCAAATAACAAAGATGTCAATATTTCCCAATGGATGCATCAGATGGCCATGACAAATAAAGAAACGTGCATGACAATGTAAGCAGATAAATATGCAGCTTGCATGACGATGTCATCTTATGCACATACATGCAGCACATTATCATGACAGATAACAAAAAATAGTACAGGAACATGTCAGAAGATATATATAGGTATATTCTGTTACGACAAGGTCATAAGATACATATTCGTACATGACAGTGTCAACATTTCCATAAGCCTACATGACATCGTCAACAATTACATGAGCCTACGTGACAATGTCAACATTTCAATATATCTACATGACAGTGTCAACAGTTCCGTATGCCTTCATGTTAATTTCAACATCTCCATATGAGTGCATGACAAAGGTAACAGTTTCGTACGCCTGCATAGCAAGAGATGCGTTTTATTCCACAGCATGTTGAATAAACCATGCCATAGATGACGCTCATTCATACCAAATATTTGATACTGTTTGTAGTGTTAGTCTTGTTTTTCGACTGTTAAAAATCAAAATCATAACAATGTCATAAACCCCATCCACCCCCCCCCATCCACCCCCCAATCCACCCCCATCCACCCCCACACCCCTGTAAACCAGACCAGTACAGGTGACAGTCTACAAGAATCCCGACATTTGTATTTGACGTCATGGGCAGACATCAAAAGTTTGACGTATTTTTTTTACTTAAAATGCCGGAAAGATTAGACTGCTTGATAATATGTTTCGACTCTCACTAATACAGGTCTTTATAGCATCATATTCCATCGAGGAAGTTTGAGTTATTTGGAGTAGAATACAACTTTATAAGATCTTTTTTGGTATTCATTTTCTGACAGCTTTAGATTAGTGACCCCCCCCCCCCAAGCCCCAGACCCCCACCTCACAGTCCCGCCTAGAACTAGATATGGTCTAAAACCGGAGACACACCATGGGGCCCACCCACACCATGGGGCCCATCCACACCATGGGGCCCACCCACACCATGGGGCCCATCCACACCATGGGGCCCACCCACACCATGGGGCCCATCCACGGGCTTCAACAAAAAAAACATGATGCAAATAATACCCGGATGTTGAGAATGGTTTATCTTTTGGGCCGGGCAGTGCTTCCAAGCTTAATTCTCGTAGCCGCATCACGCGTGGGCTATCAACTTTACAGGCTCAGACCACTCCTCATTCACCAATTCTCGATAGCTAAAAATACCCTCAAAGCCGTAGTGTGTTCCACTGAATGGCCGAGCGAAAGACGGCTAACTTTTTAGAACAAGGTGCAACAAGAAGGGGCCGCGCATGTGGGGAATCACGTTATTTGTGACGTGCACAGACCCCAACCCATTCCTCTAACCACGTTATGAGAACCACCGTATGGTGTTGTAGTTTTTGAGCCATTCATCTAAGTCTAACCACACCAAGAGATAGCACGTGTAGGGTGGTGTTAGTTGTACCCCAATTCTTCTAAGTCTAACCACGCCAAGAAAACCACCACATGGTGTGGTCAAATGGACCTGATTCATCCAAGTCTAACCACGCCAAGAAAACCACCACATGGTGTGGTCAAATGGACCTGATTCATCTAAGTCTAACCACGCCAAGAAAACCACCACATGGTGTGGTCAAATGGACCTGATTCATCCAAGTCTAACCACGCCAAGAAAACCACCACATGGTGTGGTCATATGGACCTGATTCATCTAAGTCTAACCACGCCAAGAAAACCACCACATGGTGTGGTCATATGGACCTGATTCATCTAAGTCTAACCACACCAAGAAAACCACCACATGGTGTGGTCATTTGGACCTGAGTCCTCTAAGTCTAACCACGCCAAGAAAACCACCACATGGTGTGGTCATATGGACCTGATTCATCTAAGTCTAACCACGCCCAGAAAACGACCACATGGTGTGGTCATATGGACCTGATTCATCTAAGTCTAACCACGCCAAGAAAACCACCACCTGGTGTGGTCATTTGGACCTGATTCATCTAAGTCTAACCACGCCAAGAAAACCACCATATGGTGTGGTCATTTGGACCTGATTCCTCTAAGTCTAACCACGCCAAGAAAACGACCACATGGTGTGGTCATATGGACCTGATTCATCTAAGTCTAACCACGCCAAGAAAACCACCACATGGTGTGGTCATATGGACCTGATTCATCTAAGTCTAACCACGCCAAGAAAACCACCACATGGTGTGGTCAAATGGACCTGATTCATCCAAGTCTAACCACGCCAAGAAAACCACCACATGGTGTGGTCAAATGGACCTGATTCATCCAAGTCTAACCACGCCAAGAAAACCACCACATGGTGTGGTCAAATGGACCTGATTCATCTAAGTCTAACCACGCCAAGAAAACCACCACATGGTGTGGTCATATGGACCTGATTCATCTAAGTCTAACCACGCCAAGAAAACCACCACATGGTGTGGTCATTTGGACCTGATTCCTCTAAGTCTAACCACGCCAAGAAAACCACCACATGGTGTGGTCAAATGGACCTGATTCATCCAAGTCTAACCACGCCAAGAAAACCACCACAATGTGTGGTCATATGGACCTGATTCATCTAAGTCTAGCCACGCCAAGAAAACCACCACACGGTGTGGTCATTTGGACCTGATTCCTCCAAGTTTAACCACGCCAAGAAAACCACCACATGGTGTGGTCATTTGGACCTGATTCCTCCAAGTCTAACCACGCCAAGAAAACCACCACATGGTGTGGTCATTTGGACCTGATTCCTCCAAGTCTAACCACGCCAAGAAAACCACCACATGGTGTGGTCATTTGGACCTGATTCCTCCAAGACTTTACACGCCAAGAGTCGTCTTTCCGAAATTAAATTTCTTAAAGGAGATTTGTTTCATTTTTAATTGTTATTTTAATAGTTATAAAGGGTAGGGGATGTGGGAGGAAGAAATAGGGAAAATGAAAACTTTTCAATTAAATGTATTAATTTTGTGTTTTTATATATATGTATGTGTGTGTTTGTGTGTTTGGGTGTGTGTTGTCATCGGTAACGAGTTTATATGCCAAGTTTCAGCTCTCTAGGTTGACGGGAAGTGGGTCAATTAACCATCAGAAGATTTTTGCCCTAAAGACTCAAAAGTGAAGTTAATAATGAAGGATTTAAAAATGAACACTCAAATCGACTCTCCATATTTGATTTTTCCCAGTTTTGTTATCCACAATTTTTTTTTTTTAACTGCTTGCGATGTTCGCGAGTTTGTGGTAGACATTCTCAGAGTCGTGTGTGTCCTGGAATATTTCCTGACCTCAAGTGCTGAAGTGTGGTTCGCCAAACGGTAGAGGTAATATCATACAGCCCTATGTGAACAGCGAAATAATCTGCTACTCCGACTCATGAGTCTTCCACTGTAAACAACATCCCAGATCTATTGCGCCTGGTTTGAGATGGCTCTAATCATTCAAAAGCGTTGCAATATTTTGATTGCGATAACACTGATGTTGGATGGGATCCTTCTTTTGAAACCACAGAACACGGACAATGAAAGACGTGGTAATTGATAGTATTAAGAAGTATAGCGCACAGGGTAGGTGAGGAGAAAACATGAAGATATACCAAACAAAACAAGGAATGTTTCGATCAAAAACCCTTTAAAAAAAAAAAAAAGAATACAAAAAAGAAAGGAACAGCGAAAAAAAAAAGGGGGGGGGGGTCACCACAGCATGAGGAACTGTATCAAGGGGTCGCGGAATGTTGAGAACCACTGGATTAGAGGATAACATATGATAAAAACACAACCTTGCTTGGAGGAGTTGATGATATATAAAATAATCACTATGGACGAGTGTTGAAAGAACCGTGTTTGAGCCTAGCAAAATGCGACCAGATTTGTCGCTATCTTTCGGCGCTTGCTATGGGGACAAGAAGCGCCCGCTACACGCTGATCACTTTGTCAAGCTTCTTGTTGGTTTGCTTTATATTAAAACAACGGGATATTCCCTGAACATTTTTTGTGTAGATAAAATAAACTTTAAGGACATAAAATCGTTATTGGGCTAAGGTGTTTTAAACGTCTTGTTACTCTGCCCCAGGGGCGTGCCAATGAAAAGCAGCACCCGTGGTGAGGCCTGAAAATGGTTCCTCTCAATATAATTTTTAAAAAGTTCCGGCGAGGCGAGACGGAAAAAAGACGTTTCACCCCCCCCCCTCCACCCCCCCAAACCCTATGTCTTTGATAAGCACAGGCGATTTTATCGTATAATTCATTCTCATGGTCCTATCGAAGGACGATTTTGGCATCCCATCATGTTGGCAACCAAGGAGAGTGTCCCTTCACCCACCCACCCCTATTTTAGTACGTCCCTGTTGCGCTCCATATGGCACAAAAATAATGCCCCTGTTGCCCTCCATATGCCACAAAAATAATGCCCCGCCTCCCTTCCCCCCCCCCTCCCCCACACTCACTCCCCGTTTGGAATCCATCTACATTTGCACTCTTGTTGTATATTTCTACATCAAAAAGAGTTGTGATATGAAAGCAAACTGCCCGGAAACAAAATAACAACAACAAGCTGAAGTCTCAAAACCAATTTGTCTACTTACGTGGCATTAACGTCCGTCGGCAGCTCAAAGTTTTTGGGCAAATGACAAACGAAATTGTCGATGAGAGTATGACAAGCCCCGACATCTGGGCAATTTTAGTCTTAGTAGATTGGAACACGTGACATCTGGGCAATTTAAGTCTTAATAGATTGGAACACGTGTTCCCATGGCACAGATAATCTTGTCATTCCTGGAAAATTTGTGTCTTTCTAAATGCACCAGCAGAAGAGTCTTATTAAAGTATTTTAAAGCATCTTATGAAGAAGGCCAATTATTGTTTACCTCAATCATCATAATAAGGTCTCAATTTTTGTGGGGAAGCTGGTCAGAAGGTACTATGAAATGATTTTATATGCCCGATGATTACAGTAAGAAAGTTGTGAAATGTTTTTATATGCACAATAATAAAAGACAATTTTAGCTTATATTATATGTATGGATAGTCGTCCACGGGTTTATTATAAGTGAATGATTTCGTCTTTACATCGTTGTTTGTCTTCTGGCACGCCATATTTTAACAAAAAAGTTTGGAGTGTACAAATCTATGAGTGTCTGTCCGTGCCCTTTTCGTGGTTCTCTTTGTGTCTGATTCTATGGATGTCTTAGTGTGTCCTTGTGTGATTCTCTTTATTTCTGATTCTATTTTATGCCTTCGTGTGTCCGTATGGGGGTTATACTTGCATCTTACTTTAAGGGTGTTATGGAACAATTTTATGGCTTGGCTTTTGTGTGTAACACAACGCCCTTGCATCATTGTGTGTCTGAATATGTATGTCTAAATATATTTGTGTCGGACAGTGTATGTGTCTGACTCTATTGGTGCCCAACTTCATTCCATTTTTGTACGTAATCTGTACCTTACTAATGATGTCTAGGCACACCTGTGTCCGACTGGCTTCCATGTTAAAAGAGTTAATCTGTTTCTATTGATGTATATGTTAGTAGGTCTCCATTAAAGCCTGGCTGTTTATGTTTGGATTCCAATCAACTAGCTTCTTTTTCAATTCGACACTACTCCATGTAGGCTACTGTGCGGCTAAAAACGCAACCCCCCTCTTTCACATACACATAATATACTCACACATGTACACAAACATACACGTACTCACTCATACACGCAACACAAATGCACACACACACACACACATTGACAGACACACCCACCAATAAGGTCAGGAGTTGGACGTGTTGCTGAAATATGGGAGTAGGTCACGTCAACGTTGTATCACTCATCTTACTCCCCATTTCAATCAAGGAAAGTAACTCCCAAACAGGAGTGGCGTCCACTGTCGTCATAGACATTTCCTTGCCACCCTTGTCACGCCGCCTTCAAAGTCCAAGTCAACTTCTCACCAGGACGCCAAAAAAAAAAAAAAAAAAAAAAAATTATAATAATAATAATAATAATAATATAATCAGTGGCTGGGGGAAACTAAGAAAATAACACGGGTTGGTGATGAATGACAGGTGGGTGAAGTTTTTTTAAAATACAATATTACACATTTGAACTGTACAAGATTTTTTTTTTGGGCGTGGGGGGGGGATTAGCGCCCCTTTTTTAAATATTTAAAACAAAATACCTTTTTGGACTGCAATTAATATTGTCTTTATTAAAATCCTCCGAAATTACAATAACTTTGACACTATTTATTTGTGTAATAACCAGGGTTTCTTTCTGCTATATCTCCGGGGGGCACTGCCCCCTCCCCCCCCCCCACCGGGGAAAGCCAAGTGCTCCCTGGAACAAATATATGTCGAACAATAAATCAAATAGAACTACTGGCACTGCCCCCCACCCCCCCAGAAAATCTGTAAAACCTGAAACCCCCCCCCCCCCCGAAAATCTGAGGTGCCCCGCCTGGGGACAATTTCTGAAAGAAACACTGGTCATAACGAGTGGCCATGAGTCAATATACCAGTGTAAACCCAATACAACGCTCCACGCCTAAACATGAATTCAGATATAACGCCGCCGTGGCCTGACTGCCAGATTTTCTTATAGTCATTTGCAAATGTATTGCTTGGTCAAAGTACGTGGAAAACGAGTGTAGAAACTATACATTCTCGCAAAGCACGATCACACACCAACTAAAAGTGGTCCAACATCACCACCACATTGCTCACTAATTGCAATGTATGCACACGTCCGCACAAAACCCAGCATCAACGCGATTCGATTTTAGGGTTTTATGATGGGTGATCGGGGGTTCAAAACCCTGAAATGTAGTAGGGAGACGAGATCGGGGTTGTTAGAAAAGCCTAACAGGATAAGAAATACCGGATGCGGTACCACCGTTTATGGCATTTGGTGATTTCTTCGAGGAAAATAACAATAAATTAATTATATATAGCAATTTATTTGTGGTTTTTTTAAAATATTAAATTGTTATGAATTTGAATGTATCTTAACTATAAACCTGAATATATAATGATACCATTTTTGGGATAGCCTCTAGCTTGTTGAGAACACCCACACAGGGTTTCTCAACCAGATTCACTTGTTCTCCGTGGGGTGCCGGTTACAGTATCCGGTTGGGCGGGAAGACCCAGGAAATCATGTGTATTAACATATTTTTTGGAGGGGGTTTGGGGGCATGAAACATTTTCAAATCAACAAGGTTAAGAAACCCCGCTAAGGGTTAAGAACCTCTGCCCTAGCATGTTGTAACCTGTAACAGCCTGTGTGTTGACCTAATTTTGCTTCAACCATTTGACTTTCCTTTTCTTTGTTTTTCTTTCTTTTTTTTTTATATTGCCGTCAACGATTTGATATGTAGCGCTGTAACACACCCTCTCCTGCCTTGACTGGGAAAAGTTTGGTTACGTTCTAGTTTGTACTAAAGCATGATATCGAGTCAAGCCATTTCTAGAATTCTTTTGTGTGGGGTACACATCCTTCCCTATAAATAAGCCAGCAGCTTCCCCAGGGGATGTTTTTCCTAGACTTTTCGAGACGTAATAAATATACTTATAATGGGAGCCTTACAATATTGTACCATTGGAATGTGCATATATTAGTATTAATATGTATCTTTCGAGGGTTGTAATTTTTTCAATTGCTATTCTGTAAGTTAATGTAGTTTTTATGTCTGTATATTTGATTTTTTTTTTATTTTATACAAAATTATATCATTATTAAGTTTAATATTATTAATATCTCTAGCATTGGTATCGTTTTATACTGATTTTTACTGCTTTTAAACCTTTGTTACATTTTTTTTAAAACGGGCCTAATCTTCAAACAGATTAAATTTGCGAAACCAATTCATGGTATGTAACAACGTCTTAAAATTATATGAACACCCTCAAACATTTTGTGAACCACCCTCTAACATATTGCCAACACCTTTAAACATGTTGTGAACCACCCTCTAACATGTTGTGAACCACCCTCTAACATGTTGTGAACCATCCTCTAACATGTTGTGAACCACCCTCTAACATGTTGTGAACCATCCTCTAACATGTTGTGAACCACCCTCTAACATGTTGTGAACCACCCTCTAACATGTTGTGAACCACCCTCTAACATGTTGTGAACCATCCTCTAACATGTTGCGAACACCCTCTAACATATTGTGAACCTTCCTCTAACATGTTGCGAACACCCTCTAACATGTTGTGAACCATCCTCTAACATGTTGTGAACCACCCTCTAACATGTTGTGAACCACCCTCTAACATGTTGCAAACACCCTCTAACTTGTTATGAACACCCTCTAACATGCGATTGGGACGATCGTTATCTAAGTCACAATCTCACATTATACGACATCCTTTCCCGGGGTAAAATGTCTCCTTTTGAAGTCGACCGCCATTTTCAAAAACTAGCACATGGGGGAGGGGGGGGGTCACATTTCAATGTCCTGATCCAGGGCGCCTTACAGCAGAACGTTTCCCCCCTTAATTGTGTCTGTGATCCCGTGGATTTAAATGAATGGCGAGTCAAGCTAAGATGGGAAGCTGTAGCGTCAAATTACGTCATTGAATTTTTTTCCCCTTACATTGGTAAGAGGATAACTCTCAAACGTCGTCCGACATCAAGGAGGAACCTTTACCGAGTCTCGTTTCCCTTCTTATTACATTGGTCGCGCCGGCTTGGCGGATACCGGTCAGGTGGGAAAACCTGTGCGTCCAGACTCAAAATGTGGACATTTTGATTCTAATGCTGATTAAAGTTAACAGACTGAAGTTTCATTCTTGCAGTCAAACAAAGTTTATTGATACAAAAAAAATATTAAATTCATTTAAATCGGGATTTACCTTCTGTTTTAGCTCATGGTTTGCTGGGTTCCTTGCATGGCTGGAGGTGGTTAATAAGCCCATGATCTGGGCTTGAAGGCGCTATGGCATTTGGGGCAGCAAAAGGCATCATACACTGGTTGGAGGCTGGCATCCCGCTCCTGTGCGGCTAAAAACGCTACTCCTCATCGGGCTCTCGCAGGTGAGACTCGTTACCTCTGCGGGCAGTCACTGTTGACCATCTCCGTGTGTCTCCATCACAGGCAAGCAGTTCCTATGTGCTTTCCTTTTAGCCAGCTGATGTCAGCTGACACCTGAACTGGTCATTGTTACGTTTTCTGACATCTGCTACATTTCGGTTTCCTTTTCACATCTTCCAGTTGAAGACGGCTCTATGCACACCACCGTATAAAAGACTGCTTTTTGCTAATTTTCCTATAGAAGACCGCTCTTTGCACATCTGCTATAGAAGACTGTTCTTTCTGAGAGTCGCATAGTTTGCAGTAAAAGAACACGACTGAGAAAGGGTCTATAAAAATTCTTCAGAATAACCCGGTTAGCTTTTCTTGAAACAAACTGTGTCAGTTTCAAGTATTGCAAATAATTTTTTTATATACACTTGGCCATGCGCAGAATATGCTCTGTGTGTAATCCTGTGTGTGTTCAATAAACTATTTGCATTGTGTAACCAAAAGTACACTAAAAAAGAAAGGGCAAAACTATTTTTTTTTAAAAATTGAAAGTGGATCGGAAACATTATCAGTCGTATCATCATGCTGTTAAACCGAATTGTTCGATACCATCATCGACAGCATGTACAGACAGCATGTACTGACAGCATGTACAGACAGCATGTACTGACAGCATGTACTGACAGCATGTACTGACAGCATGTACTGACAGCATGTACTGACAGCATGTACTGACAGCATGTACTGACAGCATGTACAGACAGCATGTACTGACAGCATGTACTGACAGCATGTACAGACAGCATGTACTGACAGCATGTACTGACAGCATGTACTGACAGCATGTACTGACAGCATGGGAGCGGTATGGGTAGAAGCAGCCTGCTCGCAAGTGCAAGAAAATCCGACAAGCGATTGACACTTGATCCATAATTGACGGACTTGTGAGCATTCTGAGGGCTTTCTTGGGATTTCTGGGCGTTTTCTTGTCTGCTGTTGACATACGCTTGATACAAGTTTATGTAAAAATATCATCGTCTGCTGCCTGTTAAAACATATAATGCAGCTGTTATATTTTGAATATATATGATATAGGCCTGCGTTTCTCAAACTGTGGTACATTTAAACAAAAAGTGTGTTGTACATTAATTCTTCCCATGTGGTGCACAGAATTATAACAAATTACATCAAAAGATTTTTAGTTCACCAGGCAGTCCAAAATATTCTCTTGGCAGTGTATGCATTATACACATTGATAGGGGTTACAAAACTCAAAAAATTTGAGCATCCCTTATATAAAAATTAAAGTCGGCCTAAGCTCTGAACTCGGCTTATAAGAGTTACAGTCTGTGAACAGTAAGAAGTCCGTATGTAACATATAAAGATGATGTTGTCTGAAGTCGGCTTATAAGAGTTACAGTCTATGAACAGTAAGAAGTCTGTATGTAACATATAAAGATAATGTTGTCTGAACTCGGCTTATAAGAGTTACAGTCTATGAACAGTGAGAAGTCCGTATGTAACATATAAAGATTATGCTGTCTGAAGTCGTATATGTTACTTTGATATTGCATTCAAAGATATGCATATGTACAGATGCATTCGAAATTTTAAAAAATTCCACACTGCATTTCAGGGCACAAACATAATTTTTTTAGTTGCACATTGAAATGGCTATATGTCAAACATATTTATTTTAGTGACGTATGTGAACGGATGATATTCCAAATACTCAACCCATTCCGTTGCAGATAAAGATATTTTTTTGTAACCCATCATGACTTAGAATCTAAGCATAGCGGAATGTTTCGCTCAAGTGCTGTGCCCACAACATATTTGCGCGATTTCTTCTTAAAATATTGAAGAGCAGATTTTATTTTTTCCAACAAACTAAGAGAAATTAGATGATCTTCTAAAATCGATTCATTGTATCCCCCCCCCCCCACACACACATTCACTCACCCATCTATTCCCTATGCAAACAATATATTAACGTATTAAGCCAATTCTTATAACTTTTTTTTTAAATAATATAATACCGCACCCAATTTGCCACAATTCAACAGATGTCAATATTGGCATTCACCGTTATCGTCACCACGTACTCAACGTCCAATCAAATCAAAAATCTAATTCACGTGACCCAGTTTCGTGGATGACGCGCACCAAACAAACCAATATTTAAACTGCATTCAAAGAGAGACAACTCATCTCTACTAAGAATTTGGACGTTCTCTGGTTTGATTCCTAAACAGCGAGGGCTCCTTGCGGGGAACACATTACATAGTTCAAATCAAACACTGTAAGGGATTTAAGTTTTTCTCGTTGTGAGGCATTTTTTTGACCCATACCAATCACAGTTCACGGTTAGACCATTACTTGAGAATCATTTTACCATTGAATTTATTCATCAGTCAGGGGAAAAATCGAAAAAACTCATCTTGAAGTTAGAGTAAGAGAAACAAAATTCAGTTTGTATATAGACGATGTTTAAATTCTTGCAGACGTTACAGTTACAGGATACTAGGGGTACGACCAAGCTCGCCTGATATCAATTTTATTTATAAAAGTACCGGTATATTTTAATCCACCGCTGCTGGTACCTGGTATTTTATTTAGCGCATAATTTACAGATTAAAATTTGTAAAAACCCATGAGCTTTGCTTCACCCGTAAATTCAGTCCATCGACTGCAAGGATTCAGATTAAGAAAACGTGTTTGGATTTTGCATGCCGTGTCTCTCCCAAATCAAGACGAGCTTTTCTTCCCCTTAAGACATAACTTTGGTTATTGTTATATTAAACGCGTTCACGGCAACAACAATGATTCTTTTCAATGTTTTGCTACATGTCACATCTGTCATCAACATTACATGTGACATGACTGACACATCTATTGCCACACACTCAAAACATGCTTAAACTTAAAGATGTGTGTGTGTGGGGGGGGGGTATGTTCTCAGTAGTTCTGCGTAGAATACAGTTTACTTTAAAATAAATATTTAAAACATTTAAATCAACATGGATTGATATGAAATGGTGGTGGTATAATAAGACTACCCGTCATACACTCTGGCTCTGTATGAACGTACCAAAACTAACCAACAAGTAAAGTCTATAGCAGCGGTTCTCAACCTGTGGGTCGCGACCCCTTTGGGGGTCGAATGAACCTTTCAGAGGGGTCGCCTAAGACCATCGGAAAACACACATACCCAACAGTTATGAAGCAGCAAACGATAAAAAAAATGGTTAGGGGTCGCCACAACATGAGGCGCTGTGTTAAAGGGTCACGGCATTAGAAAGGTTGAGAACCACTGGTCTATAGCAGCTGTTAAATATTAAATAATAATGTTTACACAAGACCACTGAGATAAGAAGTACCTTCTACTCGTTACGATATAGTTTTGTTAACTATTACATTTCACTACTCATCACTTGATTACGTGAAGATCTTTCATTTTAGTTGAACTAATGAAGGCATTTGCCGAAACATTTGAATGTTTAGTTCGTCTGATCATAATGAAAGCTTAACCTTTATTGTTTTATTTACACTAATTGCTTGTGTCTTATTGATCGGCTTAAAATAGTTATCGCAGTCCGACCAGTTTAAAATTGGACACTTGTTTACAACATTATGTTCTGACGCATTTCTTGCCTTTTTTTTTTTTCATTGCCCTTTTAAAATTTCTACTACCCACTGTTTCTTTAAGGCATCTCTCGGGGGGGGGGTACTGCCCCCCCCCCACACCCCAACCCCAG
>CAXITT010000086.1:237384-318936 GCA_964033795.1 Lymnaea stagnalis | reverse complement strand
AAAAAAAAATATTTTATTGTCTTTTTTTTTTTTTTTTTTTAAAGACTAGTAACTCCTTTCCTCTCTATCAGTAGTTACATGCGGCGGTGGCATATGGAAATGAGCACCGAGAAGACGGTCTGTTCACTCTTCACAAACGGCCGAACCATTCTCAAACAGGCGATCGATCTCGTGGTGGGCGATGTAATACTCCAATGGGACGAGCAACCTGTTTACCTGGGAGTCACATTGGATCAAAAGGTACAAACGCATAATTATGTACAAGATCTCTACTCCCAGTCGACCATTGCGCTCAACCTGTTAAAAGAAAGTTTAAAAGCAATACCTAGGGCTAGAAGACACCTAAGGATGGCTGATATTGATTTTTACAACTTCATGTACAAGTCAGTGTTTGATGTTTTTAATTTCATAGCTTACTGGGACTTCCTAGAATCTCTTCCAATACTCTCGCTATGCCTTCAATCGTTTCTTAAGATCTGCGTGTCTGTGTCTTTATCTGAGCGGAGCTTTTCAAAACTAAAACTTATTTACTACTTATCAAGAACTATTTACGATCCACCATGGGACAGTCGAGGCTTACTGGTCTAGCTTTATTATCAATTAAAAGTGATACAGTGAAGGAAATTGATTTTGATCAATTGATTGACAGCTTTGAAGATTTGAAGACCAGGGAAGGACAACTTTAAATAAAGTAAATATTATGTAAAAATAACTACAACTTAACGTTCTTACAGATCTTAAATACATTTACCTCCTGACCTTTAATTAATTTGTCTTTTTTTCTGGTCATAGTTATACTGTAAAATTATTTTAACAAGAAGAAATCCATAGTGGAAGACGGGAGAGGGTGGGGGTGACACCAAGAGTTTACCGCACCAGCCCTAGCTACGCCACTGAGTGTTAGTGCCACCCTGGGTAAGATTTATGCCTCGCTCCCTTTAACGATAAAAACTCTGCAGTTGGCATACAATACCCCTCTCTATATATAGAATGGCACCTGGGCTGACCACCCCAACTGCCCCCCTCTACGCCACTTGCAGAGTGGTTGGCGCCAAGGAAAAGATTCATTGTGACGCGCCCTTCTCAACTCTAAAACCCATTATTTTCATCTTAAAAATACCATCACACCCCATTTTGGCGCTTCCGCTAGGCCAGCTCATGGGGGGGGGGCATCTGTCCTCATCTTCCTGTTTAGCTACGCCCCTGGCCACTGCCCATCCGAAAATCTGAAATGACCCCCCTCCCCCCAACCTCTGGAGGAAATATGTTGATAGAAACACTGGTTCTAGCCTGGCATGGTTGGGGGAGTTGGGCGCGGGGCAAATTACACACGTCAATTTTTATCAACTCCATGGCGCCTGCATCATTTACACATTGAACTCTATTTGTGAAGATCTTCTGATCACGTGATCAGCTGATGTAAATCTGTCACCATTCGCTTGAAGGCGCGAGCATCTCGTCAGAACAATCGCACTTTCATAACATAGATCACTGACAACAAGGTCTTCCGTCACTGGAAGGCGCCGGACCTTGTGATTGCAGTAGTACTTGACACCTTTCCTGTCATGGATCACTGAACACAAGGTCACCAAGAGCGCTTCCATGAAGGCTTATCTTCCCCCGCTGATTTCTCTAGCAAACTTCACTGAGCTTCATGTTGTCGGCGTGTGAATTCCTGCCTGTAATATAACCATGTTTCATTTCTCTGGTCAAATAACAGCGCACTCTTGAGGTCAATTTAACTATAATGTTTAATTGATGCCAGACATTTACGTTCCGTTCAACTCAACCTGTTGTTGATGCCAGACACCTATCGGCATCCTTCCGTCTCGTGAGACGATGGTGCATCACCGTTTGGTTGGGTTGCATTTTCTCGAGTGGCTGTGCAGTCCTATCCTTGAGTGACAGTCTTTACCACAGTTTTTACACACGAGTTCCGTGCCAGACACCTACGTTCCGTTCAACTCGAACTGTTGATAGGGTGAGGTACACAATTTTCTCCTGGGGGTCGGCAGTTGACTTGCTCAAAAGTGGGTGGGGGGCAATACCCCTGAACAGATGCCTGAAAGAAAAACTGTCCCCAGATCGACCGCACCCCCCTTTTTCCTTCGCCACTGAATTTATGTAAATAGTATTATGCACTCCATTTTTTTTCCAATAAATTTCAAGTCCGTTAATTTTACATAAATTTAATTATTTGGCTTTGAAACGGAATCTATTGCAGACCACACACGCATCCAACGAAACAAAAACAACAGCTCTGTGTGGGAACGTTTGCTTGGCTCATGTTGTTTCGGTAATTTAACAAATGAAATGTACTTCCCAAAGGGAAATTCAATCATGTACATGTACATGTACAATCGCATTACTTCCGCTGAAACATGTCTAACCCTGGCCTTACTGGTAGGTGTGTGCCGGTATTGTCCAAACTTCTTCGGGCACTCCTTGAAACCCTAACCACCGTGGTGGGCTAAGAGGATTGATAAACTTCAGCTGTCGATTTTGGTCGGACCGGTCGTGGTAACCAAATACCGACATCTGAGGCAGAGTCATAAAATAACATTATGTCACTTTGGCGCTGAAATGAGTTATCTCATTTGGTGTTGTTCCATAAGCCGCCGATCCGATCATAATTTTCTCTTTAAATCATCAAGACGAAATCGATCCATTATCGTATACTCCGGCCTGAAGTAATCGTTTGATGATTATAGTGTGGGCGATACTTTCCAGAGAACGAGGGGGAGCAAAAAGAAAAATCAGTTTCTTTTTAATAATAATAATAATACATTAGAGACGTAATCGTTGGGTTAAAGATAATCGATCCACAAATAATTGTGGGCGATACCTTCCCAACGGTGAAAATTGGGCGGATCAGACGAGCTCACTCTCAGCCAATCGGCGCTTGGTCCTAACGTCTGGTCAACATTGGGCTGGAGAGGGAGGGGAGGGGGTAGATGTGGTGATTTAGGGAGTCTTCAGTGTTTCCCATTACACTTGCCATAAGGTCTTACCATAACATATTCACTAGGGGAGCGTTACCCATAAGGTCTTACCATAACATATTCACTAGGGGAGCGTTATCCATAAGGTCTTACCATAACATATTCACTAGGTGAGCGTTACCCATAAGGTCTTACCATAACATTTTCACTAGGTGAGCGTTACCCATAAGGTCTTACCATAACATATTCACTAGGTGAGCGTTACCCATAAGGTCTTACCATAACATATTCACTAGGTGAGCGTTACCCATAAGGTCTTCCCCCCACTATTTTCACATAGGACTTCAATACCCACAAGGTCTTCTCCACATTTATCAATAGGTCGTTGTCTTCAATATCTATTAGGTATTCCTCTATTATCACTAAGTCCTCAATACCTATACGGTCTTCCTCCAATATTATCATTTGGTCTTCAATGCCCATATTCTAACATAACTGAAGCCCAATAAATTATATCAGTATGTGGGAATCTGCCTAAATAATCTATTCTCAACCATGGACATCGTGGTTCTCAAAGCAAACCCAACCGTTGACATCAGAGTTGTTGTTTTTTAAACCAAACACTACCTTGGGCACCAATGTTTCTCAAACCGGCCCAGCTTTGGACATCAGTATTTCTAAAATCAACATAACCTTGGACACCATTTTTTTTCTCAAACCTAATCCAATCATGAATTTCAGCATTTTTGGCCTAGGTGGCTACAAATATTTTTATTTTGTTAAAATGATTCAACATTTAAAGCATTATAAAATAAGCAAAATTATCGATAATTGCCCTTTTTGCACCTAATTTGACCTGTCTTTTATGATACATTGTCATATACAATGGAATTCCCTCCCATTACACATCCGCAATATACCGACCATCAAAGCCTTCAAAACTGACCTCGGGAAAAATCTCTTCGAACTCTACTATTCCACCCTTTCTCACCCCCCCCCCCTCTGACTGATGAACAACGCTCGTCTTTTATGATACATTGTCCTATACAATGGAATTCCCTCCCATTACCCCTCCGCAATATACCGACCATCAAAGCCTTCAAAACTGACCTCGGGAAAAATCTCTTCGAACTCTACTATTCCACTCTTTCTCCCCCCCCCCCCCCTCTGACTGATGAACAACGCTCGATACTGCTGAGTGCCGTCCATAGCTAGACAGGGGTAAATAGTACTTGGGTGGGCGAGGTCAAGCTTTTTACAAAGCTGTTTTAAATGAAGAATTGTACGTCTTTTTTAATGTGATGATACTTTTTTTTGTTTCTTTTTTTTTAAATGTTTATGTGTAGCGCGGTGAGCCTAGACCTAAGATGGGGTACTGCACTATATAAGACCACTTTAATAATAATAATAAGCAATACCAAGGCGTAAACAGCATCTCCAGATGTAGGCAGCAGTCGAATGTATTAAACAGTAATTCAATTCATGGACGTCAGCCCAGACTAAGGTCAGCAGATCGACCCGTGTGCGGCAGCAAATATGTTTATAGAAGCACAGGCGCTGGACAGCAGCAAAAGCCATCGACAGCAGTTCAACCCATGGGCAATAGCTAAACTCATGGACAGCAGCACAACCCCGTGGGCAGCAGCCCCAACCCTTGGAAAGTAGAAACCCATGGACAGCAGCAACCCAACACATGTACAGCAGCTAAACTAATGGACAGCAGCTCAACTCATGGACATTAACACAAACCATTTAAAGTAGCACAACTCATGGATAGAGGCACATCTCGTAGACAGCAGCCCATTCCATAGACAGCAGCGCAACCTGTGGACTGTAACCATCCCAAAAGAGAGCAGCCCAGCTCTCTTATAGCAGCGCAACCCGTAGACAGCAGCACAACACTTTGAAAACTGCTCAACCCGTGGACAGCAACCCAACCCGTGGACAGCAACCCAACCAGTAGACAGCAACACAGCCCAAAGACACCAGTCCAACCCAAGGAAAACAGCTACATTTCAGGCAGCAGTCTTATTCCTGGATTGGCAAACAAACCGTCGAAACAAGTCTCACGGAGTGGTTCTCAAAATTTTTGCGCCACCCCACCCCCTGGGGCCATAAACTAGCTCTCACCGCCCCTAACATTTTCGAACCCGATTATAAGCATATTAAGAATACATTTTTCATGTCTTTTTATAGAAGATAATTACACAATAACATGTACATTTGTAACATATATAATATTTTTGAATAATTTATTAAATACATATGAATATTTATAATTTTAGTAAATCAATTATATGCCGAATAATTTAATCAAGAGGTACCTTAGTAATATAATTATTTAGCAAGAGTTTTAGAGATCTAACGTCCTCGGTGGTATTTAATTTTTCTTAATGTGATAGATGCATTGGCCTTAGTATTGGTAAACCAGACATTGGCTCAGTATTTGTAAACCAGACATTAGCTTAGCATTGGTAAACCAGACATTGGCTCATTATATTTACAAAATGCTGCAGTTGATTCAAAGAACTGTCTCTAAAATACAAAGTATTCCTTTTTCGTTGTCTTGATGAAATTGTTCATGCGTCGTGAAAAATATGCTAGCCATAACCAAATATTCATTGGATTGAAATTCAATTCATCCAGTATAAATGCCATCGCCGCTAATTGTCCTACGCTATACGACTAATCTCCATTTTCTCAGTCTTATATTATCGAGCCATTAACTCAGAAAAAGATCACACCCCTTTCCACTTCCTAAAACGTGTTGGGTTTTTGTGTTGTTTTTTTTTTTGTGTTTTTTTTTTTTAGTTTTTTTTTTTTTTTTTTTTTTTTTTTATTTTTTTTTTTTTTTTTTTTTTTTTTTTTTTTTTTTTTTTTTTTTTTTTTTTTTTTTGTTTTTTTTATTTTTTTTTTTTTTTTTTTTTTTTTTTTTTTTTTTTTTTTTTTTTTTTTTTTTTTTTTAAAGTTTTTTTTTTTAATTATAGCTCCATCCCTCAAATTTTTTTAATCATATTATAAAAAAAAAAATTTTAAACTCTCATTCAAATTAACATTTTCCCCTCTTTTGTGCGATTGTTTAAGTTTAAGCCAAAGATTTCAAATCCCGCTCGCGTAGAGCACTGATAGATAGTTGAATTATCCATTATGGACAGTGCAGAATCAGTTCATATTTTTTAAACGGGCCACTGTTGCGACTCACTCGAGAGGATGATGATGAGGTAAACCATGAGCTGAAAATCTCCTCTTGCAAGTCAAATGAATTTTTCTTATCTGAAGTCCACCCACGACGTTTGACATTAGACTCGTGCACTGTGACTAAGCCAGCGGCTCTTAAGGCTCATCCCAATAGGATCATTCTCATAGGAATAATTAAACAAATCGATATAGATGTGTTACATAAATAATATGAATCCAACTTAAAGCAGACATGAGGCCTTGGGAGAAATTGAAGCTTAATGTTTGAGATAAAGATTAAGTCTCATTTTACCCCCGTGGCCGATTGGTTTAATTTTTAAAATAATAAAAAAATTTTTATGAATTTGCTTTGGATTTGCTACCCCAGACCACAACAGCTTAATCCTATGGAGGGATGTTTCCCAGACCACAACAGCTTAGTCCTTTGGAGGGATGTTCCCCAGACCACAACAGCTTAGTCCTTTGTAGGGGTGTTCCCCAGACCACAACAGCTTAGTCCTTTGGAGGGATGTTCCCCAGACCACAACAGCTTAGTCCTTTGGAGGGATTTTCCCCAGACCACAACAGCTTAGTCCTTTGGCGGGCTGTTCCCCAGACCACAACAGCTTAGTCCTTTGGAGGGATTTTCCCCAGACCACAACAGCTTAGTCCTTTGGCGGGCTGTTCCCCAGACCACAACAGCTTAGTCCTTTGGGGGTATGTTCCCCAGACCACAACAGCTTAGCCCTTTGTAGGGATGTTCCCCAGACCAAAACAGCTTAGCCCTTTGGAGGGATGTTCCCCAGACCACAACTGATTAGTCCTATTTATAAAATGCTATTGCACCCAGTACTTTTGTTCTAGATGGCATCTGTAGCTTTCCCAATAGTTTTGGGATGGCTGGCCCTAACTGAAACGATCCCAACTTTCTAAAAGGAACTCTGACTCTGAGGGATGGTTCACCTGCAACTTGCTAATGAAAGTTTGTGCGAGGGGGCGATGGCCCTCCAACTGGTAAAGGTTTTGAGACCGAAGAGGGTCAAACCTCTAATATCCCATGATAATCAGCTTTTCTTTTAAAAATTAAAGCACTAATTTAATCGCCCACCTCCCAATTCCCCCCCCCCACCCAGCAAAATTTCAACAGGTGATTTAATCGGTTTAAGTTTACCGCTTGCAAGGGCAGCGCTGCGAAAAATTTGGGAAACATCGGGCTCGCCAAAAAGCGGTTGAAACCCGAAACATCTTTCTTTTAAACGGTGAAATTATAATTGTGTAGAAATAGTGAGTTTTTTTAAAGGGGAGGAGGTCCGAAAACTCATTATATGTAATCATTAGAAAAAAAGGCGGGTAAAAATTACGCGTGCAACGTGAGGGAGGGGGTACAAAAAAAAATTATTTTTTTTTTTGGCGTACCCGGTACATACTATATGGATGTCCCCTTTAGCGACTACCGTCGTGTGATGAAAGGAGAGAGTGGAGTGAAAAATTCGAGTTCCATGATTTAAGTTAAAGATAAAACAAACGAGTTCATTGGGACCGTCCACTCTTTAATCAAAAATAAAGTGAAACGTAATAGCCAAAGTTAAAACGAGAACTTTGCAAGTGGAAAGTTTGATTGCACTGACACTACAGAAAACATATCATTTGAAGATGAACGTCTTAATTCAGAAATTATATGCAGAGAAAAACGTGAGTACCGTTTTTTAAAAGTAAACTTATCTGAATCAGGGGATACAGTACACATTTTTTTTTTAATTTAAAGATGTAAAAATAAATCAAGGGTGTATCAGTCAAGTAAAAGTTTACATTGAGGGCGACATTTTTTGCAAACTGACGAGGTTTTTTTCGGTGGCAGGGAGGCGGCAGAAAGCTTGAACCAACCTAGGCGGCAACAAGTCTAGCTACGCCGCTGCTGATATGAAATATTAATTTTTCAAAGGAGGCCCCAAAATGTTGACTGTCAAGGAGCCTCCGGAGGTCTCAATCCGGCACTGCAAATGAGTATAATAATTTCAAAAATGATTTTATTTTCAAATGAACATTAACATTATTCACTCATTCATATCTATGATTTATGTCACCAAAATAACATATCAATATTTTGTCCAGACCTGATTTTAAAACATCTGACTGAAAGCGACAGAAAATATATTTTCAATCAATATTAAATAACAGGGTTCATGCAAAAAAAATGAAGGCCAAAGATTATTTCTAGTTACAATTTGTAGGAACAATGAATAGATTTATTGAGAGGCGGGAGGGGTGTTCAAAGTAATTGAATGAAGACTAACAGTGGTCCTCAATATATGAGTATATTCAAGCCGCCAAATAACGTGTCGTGCACCATTTCCTTTTATGGTGGGTGTATAGAATTAAATGCAGTCAACAACTTACAACAAACAACATGTAATCACTAATGGTTAAGACATGCAAAATGATTGATGGCACAATGGTGACCAAAGAGGCCAGATTTTAAACAGGATTCGTCAAAAATCATAACACTGAATAGAAATGGATGACTCAACTGCTTTCCTCAAATATGTAGAATTTCCAAAGATCTTTATTGGAAAAACTTGGTCTTGTTTAAAGTGGACTTCTTTTGCCAATGGATTGCTCCAGCCAAAGCTCTTCTTAATTCTATATACTTGTTTTTATAAATATAGCCTAGCTCAACATGCACAGATACATAGTCTTTGGGCAGCTCAACATGCACAGACAACATAGTCTTTGGGCAGCTCAACATGCACAGACAACATAGTCTTTGGACCTGAACAGACAACATAGTCTTTGGGCAGCTCAACATGCACAGACAACATAGTCTTGGGCAGCTAAACCTGCACAGAAAACAGTCTTTGGGCAGCTAAACCCGCACAGACAACATAGTCTTTGGGCAGCTCAACATGCACAGACAACATAGTCTTTGGGCAGCTCAACATGCACAGACAACATAGTCTTTGGGCAGCTCAACATGCACAGACAACATAGTCTTTGGGCAGCTCAACATGCACAGACAACTAAGTCTTTGGGCAAAACAGGAAGCAACCAATATGGACCAATATTTTTTTTTTAATGGTAAAATAATCTTGGAGATATATGTTCGTGTTTTCCTTGACCAGTGAAATCCCAGCAAAGTCAACACATGCAGTCAGAGGCAGTGGAAGTGTTTGGAAGACATAGTTCGTCCAAGTAAAGTCAGAGGCAGTGCAAGTGTTTGGAAGACATAGTTCGTCCAAGTAAAGTCAGAGGCAGTGGAAGTGTTTGGAAGGCATAGTTCGTCCAAGTAAAGTCAGAGGCAGTGGAAGTGTTTGGAAGGCATAGTTCGTCCAAGTAAAGTGAGAGGCAGTGGAAGTGTTTGGAAGGCATAGTTCGTCCAAGTAAAGTCAGAGGCAGTGGAAGTGTTTGGAAGGCATAGTTCGTCCAAGTAAAGTCAGAGGCAGTGGAAGTGTTTGGAAGGCATAGTTCGTCCAAGTAAAGTCAGAGGCAGTGGAAGTGTTTGGAAGACATAGTTCGTCCAAGTAAAGTCGGAGGCAGTGGAAGTGTTTGGAAGGCATAGTTCGTCCAAGTAAAGTCAGAGGCAGTGGAAGTGTTTGGAAGACATAGTTCGTCCAAGTAAAGTCAGAGGCAGTGCAAGTGTTTGGAAGACATAGTTCGTCCAAGTAAAGTCAGAGGCAGTGGAAGTGTTTGGAAGACATAGTTCGTCCAAGTAAAGTCAGAGGCAGTGCAAGTGTTTGGAAGACATAGTTCGTCCAAGTAAAGTCAGAGGCAGTGGAAGTGTTTGGAAGACATAGTTCGTCCAAGTAAAGTCAGAGGCAGTGGAAGTGTTTGGAAGACATAGTTCGTCCAAGTAAAGTCAGAGGCAGTGGAAGTGTTTGGAATACATAGTTCGTCCAAGTAAAGCCAGAGGCAGTGGAAGTGTTTGGAAGACATAGTTCGTCCAAGTAAAGTCAGAGGCAGTGGAAGTGTTTGGAAGACATAGTTCGTCCAAGTAAAGTCAGAGGCAGTGCAAGTGTTTGGAAGACATAGTTCGTCCAAGTAAAGTCAGAGGCAGTGCAAGTGTTTGGAAGACATAGTTCGTCCAAGTAAAGTCAGAGGCAGTGGAAGTGTTTGGAAGACATAGTTCGTCCAAGTAAAGTCAGAGGCAGTGGAAGTGTTTGGAAGACATAGTTCGTCCAAGTAAGGTCAGAGGCAGTGGAAGTGTTTGGAAGACATAGTTCGTCCAAGTAAACAAAAAAATGTATTGTACCCCGTCACGAGCCAGATGGGCATGTCATGTTCAAGAATACCAGACAGCATCATTCCTAAACAACTAATGTTTGGCCAACTCTCCAGAGGGAAACGCTCAGCTGGTGGGCGGAGAAGGCGCTTTAAAAACGCAGCTGAAATCTATGGACACCTGAATTCGTGGGAAAAATTTGCTTTGGATCGTACATGATGGCGAGGCAGACCGTTTGAACACAGTCCTCAGAGACTAAATGCACCCTTTACGGCCTAAAGAAAGCATACAACAAGCTGAATTGACTCCAATCCAACTAGGATCCCAAAACATGTGTGTCCTACATGCAGGAAAGCCACCTGCATACTCATTGTTGAATATACCCTAGATCATCTTCGCATGAGAAGGAACACAAAAAACACACATAGCCTTGAATCATTCTACTTTCTAGTTTCTACAATGTTTCTTTCGTGTTCATTGACAGCTTTATTATCTGGCTTAGGGGTGACAGTAGGACAAGACAATTAACATTTGAAAGTGATCACTTTTATTCATATTTCATGTCACTGTATATCAACAGTTTTTGAAGCATTGGTGAATATCCATATGTAATTNGGGGGGGGGGGGGGGGGGGGGGGGGGGGGGGAATCCTCGGGGCATCTTGCACAATACATCTTGCCATGAAAACATGGCTTTGAAAGGGGACAGTTTGATTCATATTTAAATTTAACATTTCTGTACATTATAAAAAAAACTTTAAAATGTTTGTATGTGGATTATGATAGAGACAACACTTCGAGCTGGACTAGGAATAACACATTAGACCATTCTGTAAACATGTCATATTAGTAATTAGGCTAAATCACAAGTTGTTTTTTTTAAAGCAATTCAGTGAGACACTGTTTGATGTTTGTAATTGAGGAGCGTTTCTTTAAAAGGGACTGTCTGAATTTCAAAATTTTGAGAAAATAGGGTAAAACTATTTATTTCTCTTATAATTTTTCACTTATTGCACAAAATTTAGGGGAGAGACAGGATTTATCTTATTTTTTTGGCCTTATTCGACATGGTTAGAAATATAAATTATAATGAACACTCTTAAAGGAAACAAACAATTTTGGAAAAAGATTGATTTAAACCCTTTTTGAAAACAAAATGCTTTTCAAGTGGAACAAGAAAAGGGTATTGAAGATGAAGGAGCACTGGTTGGATTACCTCAGTGGGCAAGGTCCAGCTTGCAACAATACGTTGCTGACCCATGACACTGTTCTCAAAATTCATAACAACCTATACTACAGGTGCTACGACACAGTAGAAGATTTTTAAAATATACCAATTAGTTAAATAAGTTATTTTTTCTAATGTCAAGAGTTATTATGCACAAAGGTTATAACAACTAAATAAGTTATTTCATGACAAAAAAAAAAAAAAGCTAAAATATAAGTGAATGCTTTCTTCATTAACTTTTAATCTGATTTGATTTTACCTCTGGCAAAAAAAAGAGAAAGCAATTTCATCTATAATAGTTAAGTAGAGAGAGAGACTTCTATTGCTGCCCACAGATACTACTTACCAGCTAAATGCTATTTCTTATTTTTATTTTTATACCGTTTTTTCTGTTGTTTTGTTCGCTGACGAAGGCTTTCTGCTGACACGTTCGCTGTTTAGTTGCGTTTATTTTTTCAGGTTTAACCCTACTCTGTTTTACTCATTTATAATAGTTAACCAATAGACTTTATGAGATAAGCTTTAACTAAGAGGAAGGGAAAAGGTTTCATCATCCATTGTCTATAAGAAAAAAATGACTTTACATAACTTCTCTGAACCTTTTGTGAATCCTTATGTTGTTTAAAACAAACTTTTTATCTATGCATTACACTTGAGCATAAATATATAAAAATATATACATTTTAAGACCGACATTGATTCAATGCCAAGCCAATACTAGATTCAAAGAGACACTCTCACTATTATGATTCACCCTCTTGTTTACTTTTCATGAAATAATGTTCATACCATTATTTTTCAAAGTGGCTAAACTTGCCAGGTTGATGAGTAAATGAACACATTTTTTTAATATGATCTTCATGAATATCCAGCAAATTGAAATATTATGAGAGTAAACTGACATTTGACTAGTAAAATAGGGTAAATAGACCTAAGCTTCAGAAATATTCTGCTAAACTTTGTACCAGTATTCTAGATTGTAAATCATGGCAAACGACTCCGACAAGACAGTAAGTTGATACTTAGTCAAGAACAGTAAACAAGAATATTATTTGAAATGATGAAAATGAGAGTGGACTTATTGAATACATATCAGTGAAAAAATCAGTGCACACTAATATAATCTTTACATCAACTCAACTCTAACACAATAAATACAATAATCTATGTACAGACACAATTGTTCCTTATTTATCTAAACTTGGCTATAATCCATGGTTAACTCCAGCTCAAATTTTCCAATAAATTTAACATGCACAGCTAGCATACCATCAGTGAAATATCTTTCAGCTTTCCCAAGACACCAAATTTATTTTTATATCACTTCTATATAGTACATAGAAGAACATTCTATGTTGTTGTCCTTGTTTTTTTTTTTTGTGTCATTTATTGGTGCTTATCAAAGTTTAAGTTTCATGGGTAACAAGAATTTCTAAAAGAATTTAACTTCAAAATTACATTAATAAGAACAGTGACAAATTTAACAGAGAGGCATATTTCTCTGCATTTGATTACAAGAAATTATAACCATATAATTTTTTTTTTAGCTTAATTTGAAAATTAACTTTGATTTTTACAGACAAACTTTAAAAAGAACCATTTAACTGTCTAAAAAATTAACAGTAGCATTTTCCCAAGCCTGGCAAGCCTAATAAAAATAATATCCACAACCATCCAGAACCATGTTAAATTAAAACAAATAAACATTATTCTTCTATAAAAAGTCTAAATCACAAAATGGCTCGAGAGGGATTAAGATTTCTCATTATTTTAAATGCTGAAAATAAGTGGGTTTTTTTAAAATGCAAACTACATTTTAAGGATTCTGACAAAATAAGTGGCTGCTTTATTTTACACATGCTGGGGGGGGGGAGAGAGAGAGAGATAATTAATTGCTATTTAAATCAGTGGACTGCACACTGGGTGACTCACACACAGCATGCAATCAACTCTTAATATAAAGAAGATCCTTTTGACCAAGTTACTTTTTAATTATAAAAGTCTTTCATTAAACTCCAGCTGACAAATGACTTTCTCCCTTTTAAATCACGTTGGGGTAACGTTGGCGTAAACTAATATATTTTTGGGTATTGGCTAAAAAAAAGTTCCCTGACCCCTGCTCTAGCGAAATGTTTCTATATTTAAGACAAGTATCAAATATTAAACTTATTGCAACTGTTAGATTACCATATCTCACAGATGACCAGTTGCATTAAGATGCCTGAAAAAATATATCAAACCCATGTGGAGACTGTACGTGTTATTTTAAAATCACTTAACAGAAATCAATGAGAGCCTTCTATGAAAGAAAGTCAGACAATATTGCAGTATGTTGTCAAAACAAATCTCACCAAAATGTCCTTTCTTTGAGCCCATATTAATTCTTCTAACCGAGTTGTGTATATCTATATATTTATTAAAGAGTATAAAATTATATCCAGATATATTATATTTGTTGCATTTTAAAATTTTTAAAGAATACATTTATATAATTTTTAATTATGGCAAATTATGTTTAGTATCATGAACGGATCTGATAACATATCTTCCTGAAGAATTTAAATACATAAAAATATAATATAAAATGAGCAACACATATATTATCATAAGTTATTCTAACATTAGACAAAAACAACATCTAAGGCAACTGGGTTTTATAAAAAAATTATGTAGAGATCAAGTAACAAAAATATTTTGGTAAATAATGTGAGGGGAACCACAAAATATTTTGAAGCAATAATATTCCCCCTCACTGTTTATAGAAAAAAAATAGAAGTCTGCAAAGACCTATGAAGTGTTTAAGGAAAGCAAATGCCATTATTACAAAAATATATATTTGATGTGTTCGTCAACAGGAATAAGATCATCTTAGCTACAAGTGTGAGTTGTGTCAGGAGTACAGCTTCAAACCAGATCTATGGTCAAACCGCAAGGGGAGCGAACTTGAAAGGGCAGACACCTCCCAATAAAGGCTGCGAGACAAGAAGAGGCGGTAAAGTAGGACACCCGCTATAGACTGGCAGATGAGAACACCCATGGTGATCAGCTGTGAACAGAGCAGAAATAAACCTATCTTTACACTGTCAAGTCTCAAGAGCAAAGTGTCTTTTTTTTAAATGGCTGTATCAGCTTAAATCATTGGGGAAAGACAACCAGTTTTACAGCCGTTTCGGATGAGCTATTGTAATCGACATACAAAATTAACAGTAGTCATCAAATTGTCTCTCATACAAGTCACAGTAAAATATCTTGTATATGGGCATGTATGAGGGCAGATTTTAAAATATTAAATGATTCAAATTCAAAACATTAGCTTGAATTGAAGATTTTTAAATAAGAAATAATAAATAATAATAATAATAGTCAAAATAAATTTATATGTCAAAGGTTTGTAAATTAGTGCCATCGGTACAATACAATTTTTTTTCAAGATATTTGTAATAATTTTGGTTCAAAGTTCAAAATTCGATACCACATGCAGACCTGTTTACTCTTACGATTTTGGCGTACAATGTATGATTTTGAGGTGTATGCATTATATACACTATGTGTTTTTTTTACTATTAAGATAATGTATTGAACGATTTTGTAGTGATATTGTACGATTTTAAGAGTTTGGGGGTAAACAGGTCTGCACATGTAACATGACAAATTTAATTCTAGACATAGGAAAGACGTATAAAATTGTTACCTTATATCGTAGGTATTCTGAAAATATCATTGTAGATAGCACAATAACTGGATAGCACAGAAACCACATCATACACAACTGTGAATTAAAAAACATGTAGGCAAACTTAGTACACAATTCTGAAGGGGGAAAACATTGAAATAACATGGTAACAATAAAGTACATGCAACAATATGTGACTAGTTTAAAACATTTATAAAGCTTTCCCAATAAATAAATTCAGATGAAGCCTTAGCCTGCTTTTTTAAAAACATTTTATAAAGAATAGTTCTGCTTAAAAGCAAATAACTAAAGATGATGCATGAAAAGAACATTGAGCATATTACACTGAATGAAAAAAAAAAAAAAACTACTTGAACATAATTGTTGGGAAAAAAAAACTCAAGTATTTTTTTTTTTTATTTTAAAACATTTATAAAGCTTTCCCAATAAATAAATTAAAATGAAGCCTTAGCTTGCTTTTTTAAAAACATTTTATAAAGAATAGTTCTGCTTAAAAGCAAAAAACTAAAGATGATGCATGAAAAGAACATTGAGCATATTACACTGAATGAAAAAAAAAAAAAAACTACTTGAACATAATTGTTGGGAAAAAAAAACTCAAGCATATCGGACTTTTAATGGCAGGAGCAAGTTGAATTCTACAATTTAAAAGAAAAAACACAAGTAAAGTTAAAATGCCCATCCTCTGACTATTGTAAAAAGATCGATTTTAACGGAGGAACCAGAGTCCTTTGTTGTTTTTTTTCAGTGTTAAATAAATGTTGTTGTTTTTTTTAAAGAATAACAAATCTGAAAATAGGGGTGAGAAATTTAAAAACCATTCCTGGTTCAACTTATTTAAATGCTTCACCTTAGTAAATGAACTATAGAACTTTCTTTTCAGGCTGCTCCGCTCTGAGGCAATCAGCTGTTTCAACTTGATGGCAAACATTCCTGCAAGAAGTATACGCAGCACAACTAAAGAGATGCCTGCATAACTACGCTGGGCATGGTACAACCTGCGGCTTTGATCCAGACTCTGCTCCCACATGAAGAGAAGACCCTGATGGAGAAATAATGCAATAAAATAAACTCGGTTTTACAATGGGCTATTTTTTTTTAAGTGTAAGACTGAAACCAGATGATGTGATGAAATTACCTGTTACTATTTACAAAGGTTTATGAATGAAAAATTAATAAAGTTGAGGTATCAACATTAATTGACTCAATAAGGAAAAATAACTTAAATGAAATAAAAAGAAATGAAAAAGCAAATTTTCCAAGAACATTGATATGCTTCCAGTCTCAGATAGTCAGAAAAAAATTCATGTAATTGATTTTAATGTGGCTCTTTTATAGCAATGGTCCACCATGTTTTAGTGGAGAGAGTTCCTGCCAGTAATATTCCATACCAGCTTAACATGAAATTTAGCAGCACTTCTTCACTATTCCCTCCCCACCACTCCCTTGAAGCTCTGATCTTGAAAACTGAAACCATTAAGATAATAATACACTCTGTGAAAGTCATAAACACAGAGCAATCAACATCAGGAAAGGAGTAAACAAAGTAGTAACACTCTGAATGAATAAAACATCGGTACCATTGCCTGTAATCCATATGCATCCAAACGTGACCAGATATGTTCAAACTTTAAATTTAAAGGCCATTTTTTTCAGGTCAACATATTTAAATTGTAAGAAAATTGCATTATACAAGTGATGACTGATATAGTGATGACTGTGAAAATTCAAATCACATATATGCTTTAGTCATTAACTCATTAGCTAAAAATAGAGCCTAATTGTCTGGGCTGCTCGCTGTTCAAAAGTAAATGAGTTTAAAAAGCAGCCAGACCAATAAAAAAAAAAGTACAAAACATACCTGCATAATACCTAGCACAAAAACGACTCGAGCAGATATTCTTTTACTGATGGTGCGCAGATGTGAGTATCGACATACAGAGTGGGCAGAGGCCAGGGACCACCCCAGGGACAGGCTGAGCAGCATGAATAGCATGGTAAACTGCGAAAGCATGTCCAAAACTGAAATTTAAAAAAAAAAAGTCATGGTTATTTGACCGCACAACATTTCTCTATTTTTATTATGATGATAATGGCTTGTTTAAAACCATTTCAGTTGTGTATATAGTCTTAATTATTATTGTGGTGATAAGAGTTAGTTTCACACCATATCAGCTTTGACTAAAGTCTTTCTTTTTTTTTTTAAATTGTAAAATACAGATAAAATACATTGACATCTTCTTCTTTCTTCTTTATTTTGAGGGCCCACGATCAATGAATTGATCATTCTGGCTCCTATGTTTCAGAGGGGTTTGCAATGTTACTGTGCATGGGTTTCAATGGGATGCTTCACTGGTTGCAAAGGTGACTCAGCAGTGGTGTTACGAACTGGGGGTTGGAATACAGGAGGCAATAGACACAAATGTATCGAGTGTAGCCGCCTCAACTGTTGCTTTTGGAAGCTTGTTCCAGTCCCCTATTGTCTTCGGCAGGAATGACATGAAGTGGTTCTCACTGGTTAAATGAGTTCTGTACACTTTATAATATACTGAACATGTGGGAAAAAAAATTAATTTAAAATATGCCACACAAAAAATGCATTTTTTCCCCTTAAAATTTAAAGAAATTATTACATTTTAATTACTACGTACATTCTGATAGTAGTTCAATAATAGGGGATCCCACTCCATCTCTTGAGTACCTACAGTATGACAAAGCAGTGATTAAAACAAAGAAATAGCAGCAGTGCCTTCTTCCTTAACATATACGCCAGGTTTTCTCATTATACTCATGAGCACATTCATTTTTCAAGTTCTTTGTTTTTATTACATTTTTAAATAATAAACTGCAATAAAATTTCAGCTAAACAATTGTTATATTAATAGGTTACTTATTGTGCTGTCTTGAAAACATGTGGGTAATAGACAAATAACATTTGCTAGGACAATGTTCCAAAATTATAGGTCAAGCATAATATCCAGCTGGGGCAATGCAAAAACTGTGAGCTTGCAAAATACAGGAAGAGGTGCATAATCTATAATAATAATTCCAGATCCACGGACTTTGAGGGTTCTTTGGCAAACATGGACCATCTTACTATTTACAATGTCATAAAGACTAGGATCTGTGTCCTTATCTGGTATTTCAGCACAAACTTTTTTTTATAAATTTCTTTTGTGTGCATTTGGTGTGAACATTATCAAGCTCAGGACAGGGGAGCAGTGCATGAGAGTGCAGCCTGTGTGCAATGAGAGTGGGACAGACAAGAAACATCCCCTCTGTAATTATTATTATAGCTTGTATGTATTTAAAATTCAAGGATCCAGAAATTTGAGGTCCTTGTGCAAATTTGCACAAAGTGTGCCGATTATATCTTAGTTGTAGTGGTATTGAGGCTATAAATCAGAACAACAAAATAACACTTACAAAGATATGTAGCCTTAATTTATTATTGAAACATAAATTCTTGTTTTCTCATTTTTTTTGTTTTGGTCTTAAATTCATTTTATTTTCATTGTTATGAGCACATAAATGGAGAAAAAATGTCTTTATGTTAGATCACATTAATTGAACTTAGTGTCTAATTCTTTCATGTAAGTAATAGGTAAGTAATAAATATTTCTAAAGAGAAAAGTATTATTAAACAATTGGAAGGCACAAACAATATTTAAAAACTAATGTACCTGTAAAAATGTATTATTATTATAAATGCGGCAACTGCCTGAAGTGACATGGACAGTGTGAGGAGCTGAATGACAAGCTGCATGGGGCCACCTTTACTGAGCGTGTCCCACAACTGGGGTGCAACCACACAGGCCACCACGAAGTAAATCAAAGACAAGAGCTGGTAAAACTTGAGAAGCCCTGGGAAAAAATAAAACTGCATTATAATATTACCATGCAGCATTATGCCCTTAAAAAATTGTTATTATTAGAGTTAAATTAGTGGGAAATTTAAACTTTTTTAAAGGCACCACATGAAACAAACAAAAATCTGTAATTGTCTACATACCGGTCTCCTGATCACTGAAGTGTTCTGTTGGATTTCCAAGGCTATCAGGATTTAACAACTGCAATGTGTATTCAATAACATTAGGTTCCTCCACAGGTATTTTGGGCCTGCCCTGCTCACATGTGAATAGGTCAGCATAAACTATGTGCCAAATGCGAGGCGTTACATAGTGAGAGATAGCACGAGTTCCACTAGTCTCATTGATGCGAACTGAGAAAGTTAAAATGAGACTCAAATTCATCGGAAGTACATGCCAACATTTTCCTCTAATAATTCAAATCAAAGCTCTTCATTTATCTCTATACAAAGACATTTAAATGCTGCATAAAAATTAATTGTGACACATCATTTTAATCAAAAATTAATTTACTTATCTGAGATTCATTGATTTAAATTGTGTAATTGCTTTTTAAAAATTTAATAAAATAATCAACTTTTCATACGATTCAATTATTATTGGTTATTTTCATTTTATCTCTCAGATTACAAAAGATTTTATTATATGGGATAAGTCCAAAATTTTGTCAAAAGAGAGTACCCTTGCCCATGAATGCCCCCTACTTTTTTCAATTTGAGTTGGTTCCAAAATCATATCTGTTGTTTCTAAACCCATTTTCTCTTTTCTCTCCAAAAATAGTTTTTTTTGGTCGTAAAGACCTATATGGTCGTAACTCATAATAAAAAAATTTCTTACTTATAGTCCTAGCCTTGGCAAGCCGTCGATAACAGTTTGTATCACCTGCAGCATTTTTCCAATCTTCAGACACAAACAGATACAACTTTGGTTCTGTACCTGTTGTGTTCACTGTAAAATTTAATACAGCATTACCTGCAACAACAAAAAATGGTTGATATATAACGACCATTTTTTAAAAGTTATTTTTGAAAGAAAAGTTTAAGAAAACTGTATAGATGCTTGGATCCATAAACTAAAAGTTTTACAAATATTTTTTTGTGTGCATATGATTTGACAATATTATGCTGTTTGATGGCAGTAGTTAACATTGATATTTAATCCTATTTATGCAAGGAAATGTGTTTGAAACTAAATATATTAAAAGATTATTTCTTTAATTTGTTGACACAAAGTTTCCCATTTAAAATGGTTAGCTAGGGCAAGGCAGCCTTAATACCATGGCACCGCATAACTATGTTTTAACAATTTTATAAATTATTACTATTGGTGAAAAATCTGTGTTTACAAAATCTGGAAAGACTACCACAACCTAATTTTATGCTTAAATGTGCATGTATCTATAAATAAATAATTATTTATTTACCATGAAAAGCAAATGAAGTAACATATTGTCCTTTCTCTCCTTGTGCAACATATGTATTAAATACTCCATGGACTGTTTTAGCCTCAAGCAAATCTGGCAAAATTTGAATAACTAGCCAAAATAATATCTGTGAACTTTTGCATCCTCTGTTCATTAATGCTGCTAAAGGCTGTTTGAAGATGAGTCCAAGTATATGCCAGGTTGCATATTTTGCATACATGACAAAAGACATTAAGTCTAAGTAATGAACATTTGGATAGATCAAATGACATCAAAGTATTCAAAGTGCAAGTAAAATTGATTTTAAAAGTTGAATAAACGTGGCTCAATAATAATGTTCATTCAAATCATTTTAATACTGGCTAGATGAAAACCTGGGAACTGAGAATAAAAAAAATTTGTTATTTTTAATTTTTTTAAATTTGCAATCTTATCAGATGTCATGTGGAACCCAGCTTTAACTATAATGTGAAAATTGTTATCAACAAAATCATTGAATGGCTTCAATAATTTAAATTATAAATTTGCATACAAAAAACAAAACAATTGCAAATAACTGAAACAGGTCCAAATTCAAAGCCACAATGCTCACTTACTAGGAGAGATTAAAAAATATATTTCTTAAAATATGAAATCACCTATATTCCTACTTTAAAAAAATCCAAACACTAGAATGAATATTGTAAAAACTCTCATCATAAATGTGACAAGGTATAGCCATTTTAAGGACTCCAATTATCACATTTGAGCAAAATTTCAGTGCTTGATTAATGAACACATAAAATATTTTGAAAAAACACTTTAAAAAGACTCTTATGATACACAACTCATAATAAGATAAGATGAGATTCTTTATTGATCCAAATAGATAGAAAATTCAAACAGACTGGTGAACAAAAGAATTTTTATATCTTTTTCTGTCCTAACTTTGAGAGAAAGAATTTGCCCTGATCAAGCTGATCTTAAGTATATGTGATGAAGAGGGTTGGATGTATCATCCAAAAATTATTTAGTTTTACAACAGCATTTTTATTCAAATAGTTCTTCAAGTGAAGGATATTTAGTTTGTGTGTTATTACTAGATTTCTTGATAATTCTATTCAAACGGTGTTTGATGTCAGACTATGAATTCCCACACTAGCAGGTAATACTGAAGTTCAGTAGGCTTCCAAATGCTGCACAGTTTGTGTAAAGCTGATCTTGATGTCAAACATGTTGTTGAACCTGTTGTCAGTGCAGTGAATGCAACAAGAGCTCGGGCACATTCTTGGCAAGCTTAATGACCTGACCTACAAGGGAAAAGTGTATTGCTCATGAGCTCTTACAGCAGTCATGTCTTTTCAAGTGAAACTTATGTTCACTAGACTTTCGGAAGAACACAACTCTGCTCACTTTCAAACATGGAAGACACAAATTGTTTCATCAGAATGTCTTTCAAAATTAAGCAAACAGATATTATCTTTGGAAGGAGAATTTTCTAATCATTTCAGTGATTCTAAAGTGATTGGGACCATTGTGTTCTTCTCACCATGCCATTTTTATTTGATATTGACAAAGCTGCTAATATTCTGCAGACTCCCAAACAGTCAACATTCTCAAAGAGAAATTCAAAGACATGGAGATAACAAAGTTTTATGCATCACTAAATGATGATAAATATCCACATTTTAATATAAAACACTTGGCCTAGAAAATTTTTCATTTTATTTGGCCCTTCTTACATTTGTGAGCAAACCTGCTCCTGCATGAGCATTAATAAATCTAATTACTAGTCTCTGTTCACTGATAATAATTTGGATTAAATACTATAAATTTCAACAAGCACTTTGATTCTGGGTTATGAAAAACTGATTGTTATCATATACCCTTAATTATTTTCAATGTATTAAAATTTTTTTAATTTATTGCCAAGAATATTTTTTTTTTTATCATCTCACTGTAATTTTATTTTAATTTGTTAGTAATTAATCCAATATAATGAATAGAACATCCGATCATCGTCCCTTCTGTGAATTTTTTAAAAGCTGAATATACCGAATACCCTACCACACCACACTTCTGTCAGGTGGATAGTTGTCTGAAGGAACTGAATCTCATATTGTAAAACAAAATGAAGTTAGACTCCAACATGTACACCCATGAGAAGGCATTTCAGACCAAAAAAACTAATTAAGTAAGAATCATCCAAAACCCATTTGATTGCATTTTTGATGAGCTACCAGCTGAACTTCTTATGAAAGCAATCAATCTGCAGATCTATGTTTTCTTGAAATTCAGAAACACACAAAGGGAAATTGATAGACCTTTATAAGTGGCTACTGAGGGATCAATATACTAATTTTAAAGCATTTGCTTGTTATTTCATATTAGTCTTTATCACCATCTACTTGTGAGAGAATACATTTTCAAAAATGAAATGTGAAATCCAGTTTCAGAGCAGCCTTATCTGATGAGCACTTCCAAGCTTTTTCAATAACGGAGTACCAGTACAAACTTTTACCCTTAACAAAATGTTATTATACCAGAAAAGCAACAGTGTCATGCTTCCAATGATGTGAAAAAAAATATGATAGTAGAATTTAAATGTTTTCTGTTATGAACTGGTTTTGTGAGCATGGTTGGTTGTGGATGGAACTTGATGAATGGTTTATTTGGGACTAGTTGTGTGATTGAGAAAAGTGTAAAAGGTCAATAAAAAAGTGAGTTGTTTACATGCTGTGGGACATGGGGGTGGCAATTAATTTGTGTGGAGTCTTTTGAATTAGAGTTAGAGTCAGTACAATGATTTGTGACAAGAGTTGTTAGTGTGTTAATTTCTGTTGAGCAGTAATGTTAAGAGCTAGCAGAGTGAATAGCGCGGTACCCCAGCCTAGTTACTAGGGTTTTAGTCTTCAAGAGCATTAAATGATCATCAATCTATTTCGTGAATAAAAAAGAAGATAAACTGACAGCGTGTCAAGTTTTGTAATAATTAAGAAACCATGTGTGGCAGAAAAAACACCCAGACTATTTGAGCCCACTAACTACCTGTCAAAATCAAGGTGGAGTTCTTAACATTTGCAAAAGATTTAATTTGGAATCTCAGTTAAATTAATGTTTTTTATTTCAGTAAGGGACCATTTTCTTTTTTATATTCAATTTTCGATGTGGAAATAAAAGTGCGTCTAACAGTATAAGTTTTGGAGATATGGTACATTGAAAAATAACGCTGTAAACTTAATAACTTTGTCTAGCCTAGAGCCGACCGAAAGTGATTTTCTTATTTCAGCACCAAAACTAGGTCGAAATTTTAAAATGTCTTTTGGCCGAAGCAGAAATTAAACCGAAATTTTACTTTTTGTTTTCTGCCAAAACCTAAATTCAGTCGGTCTCTAGTACAGACACACCAAATTTCTTTTCTTTCATTAATTAAAATACTGGAACCTGTAAAATACAGTGTAATGTATTACTAAAACTAGCAATAATTAACTGAATAATATGTCTTGCAAGCACATTCACAATATAAGTCAATTTTAAACATAACATAAATAACTGTAAAAAACTAAAAATCTGTTGAAAATCAGAATTAAAATGCAAACATTCTCTCCTCCTTTTGTGTGGAGAAAAGGTGAGAGAATCCTAAACAGAAAGTTGATCCTGGGCAGATAGTGACGATGTAAAGTGACCATACTTTTTTTCGAATTTACATTTTTTCTGGAATGTTTTACAGCTGACCTGTTTTATTATTTTGGTAATCTACCACTTGAGCGTTGGCTACAATAAAATCCAGTGGTTCCAGTTTGAAGTACTATTTAAAAATTTATTAATATTACTTCCACAGAAAATACTACTGTGGACAGTAGAAGAGGGAGTCCCCGAGAGGATCACTGGGTTTTTGGTGGCATAGAAAGTAAGAGAGCGTGGACACTGTTTTCTCATGGAAGTGCCAGACTGACGTGTGAGCATGTTACACTATACTATTAAAATACTATCATTATAACAATATAGCCATTATTAATATATCCTACACTATAGACTATAACTATAGGATATGTTGAAATGAATCATATAAAATATAAAGTCATGTACTTGACTATGTAAATGTACATACAATAATGAAATAATATCATAAAAAAAACATGTATAAAATAATATAATTATAATGTATGCAGCATGCATGCTTTGATGATTTGCCTCATACTCATTGTTGGAATTGGTTATGTCATTTGTGATTAAACTAAATAAACGCTAAAAGGCTAAAACTAAAATAAGAGTTAATTTAATAAGATTATGATTAAGAGTACCGGTAATCCCTTGGGCCTTATCTTTTATTTTATTTACTAAAAATAGTAAGAGTAAAACTAATACTAATACTAATACTAATTTAGTAAATGCACCAATAAAGACACTTTTAATTTATTAATAATCAAATGTACTTTAAAAATTGTACGAAAGTAAAATAAGTTGATTGACGTATGTTGACAGTCCAACAATCCATTGTTACAAGACTCATTAAAAATATTTTCATTGTTGAGTCCCTTAGAGTCGGAAATAGTACGTGGTCGGATAATAAAATGCAGATCGAAACAATGTAAACAGAACAAAACATAATTTTCGGAGGTCATGGGTTATTTTTGGCATTAAAAACCGGAAATGAAACCATAAGAACTTAACTGATTGAGAAGTGCTCATCCCCCTTTAACGATGCATTTTAAAGAAAAAATGTGTTTTTAGAAAAAAATATGTCCATAAAAAATGTTTCTTGAAAACTTTTAATGTCGGAATATAATGGCCTCATATCCTACACGAAAAACAGGTTGGTAATCGCTTTTAAAAAATTAATTAACTACCCCAAAAAAACTACTTATTCTGACACTTTTGTCTACCTACCTACCACTAGCCACTAGCTTTTACTAATTCTTCTACTACTAAACTTTAGACTAGTTTAAACTCACTTAACTAACTTATAATTGATAACTTTCGAGTAATAAATAAGTTAAATAAGTAGCTAACGGTTCTTACGTTGACTTTATTATATTTATAGAGAAACTTTAGACTTCTTAATTTTACAATTTTTTTAACTTCTACTTCTACTTACTACTAATTTTGAACTACTCTTACTCTTACACTCTACTTACTTCTTAGACTAAACTTACACCTGGACTGGACAGTACTTATTAAACAGTATTAAACACATCTACTTTAGACTGATAAACATTAGTATTGTTTTTATGATAGAAACTTATACTCTATTGTTAATTGACTATTGAGTATTGAGTCTATGAAGTCTATGTGTATTATTGACAACTGACTAGTCAGATTCAGATATCAATCATTTAATAGTTTTATTAAAATTAACTGATTGTTGATGATGAATGATTTCTGATTAGAATCATTCATTAGTAACCTACTTAATCCTATACTTTTTTTTACTATACTAGAATACTATAATTTGTCTATCTGAATATCTGTGATAATAAACTATACTTAATAGTTAAATAATATTAATAATTAGTATATATATTATTATTATTAAGATGGTTTTATAAAGGGCAGTATCCCAGCTTGGTCTAGGCTCACTGCGCTTCCATTGTTTGGGGCACAGAAATGTCTGAAAGAGATAGATTGTTCACCATATGTTTTAGTGCGTTTTCTGGGAATAGAAAGAATATGAGTGTCCGCAGAGGAACAAAGCTTTCGAAGGGGTGAATAGGCAGAAAGAAGTTCTGTAAGAAGGGCAGGAACAAGAGAAAAAGTTGTGACAGAGAACGGACTGCTTGTAATCAATGCGTGCCTTATAGGCCTAAAATGAATAATAATAATTTATTATTAATGTAAATGTAATTGTAAATCTTATTCAGCATTTGTTGATTCACATTTATTTAGCTTTCTTTTCATTAGGACTTAGGCATCGGGTCTTTCATGCTTTAAATTTGTTACAACTTATTGATTAATGATTGTGGAATTAAGACTGATTTCGGGGCTGTTGTCATTTGACTTATAAATTGACATGAAGTAGAGTATGATAAGGAGAAACTCTGAAAACTCTTGCTGTGCTCAGCCTATTTCTTTAACTATTTTAACTTCCCAAATAAATAGAAATGGTCCAGCTATTGGCTTATAACTAAATGTTGATGTCTTAGAATACAATATAAAGCATCTTCTCATGTCATAAACAAGGGCAAAGTATTAAGCTACTACATACATGAAGAAAGTCCTCAATGTAAATGGGTATAAAGCAAAGTAATTTTATAAAAATGCAACTGCTACTTAATCAACATTAATCGGCAGTGTGTAAGACTACAAAATACTAGTGGAAGAATTCTGACAAACTATTTTTAAGCAACATAAAAAAAAAAGTGAGTTCCATCATTTTCAAGCAGTGTGGATATGAGAATATGGTAAATTCAGAGAAAGCGGCCCGCGTTTATTTCCATGCGCGCACTTTTACGTCTTAAATTATCGATCCCTATGCCTAACCTGAACCCTAAATCGATCCCTATGCCTAACCCGAACCCTAAATCTATCCCTATGCCTAACTCGAACCCTAAATCTATCCCTAAGCCTAACCCGAACCCTAAATCGATCCCTATGCCTAACCTAAACAAAGTCAATGTGGGCCGCTAAATCTGAAACAGCCGAGAATATTTACTGCCACTCCCATTCTGCTCAAATTTCTAAACATCAGTCTTAGCATAACTCAACTCAGCAACTATCAACTCACCTGTTGATTAACTTTTCTTACACATATTGAGGGGAAAAAATGCTTATTCATACACAATTTTAAAAAAAATACACTTGACAATTGAAACATTAGTTTACAAAATAACTTTTGGTCAGTGGCAGATTGGTCCTTGAATGAGTTATGGTCTAAAATCGCTATTGGGGTATATTGCATATGGAAAATTATTTATGTTAACATTTTATTTTTATAAGAATTGTATTATTTATAATTGTTTTTCAGGAAACAATACTACAATTACAAGAACAAGCAATATTCCGGTAAATAAGTAAGTACAATTTTTCGAGAGGGTAATCAGAATGTATCAGATCTTAAAAAAGAAAGTTATAAATGCTAGGACAGAAGTCAAAACTAAAAGTCCATTCAGGCAAGGATCAGGTTAATAATTATTTATTTATATATGTTTGTTTAAATTTATTGTGTTGAGTAGAATTTTAAAATTGTAATTAAAGTATAGAAATAATACAATTTTTAAAAATGTGAAAAAGCCTTTTAAGTAAACAATCTAAAATGCTATTTGTTGTTTTTCTGTTCGTACTGCAAATTAATTCAAACCCTATTGAAACAGAATTTTTTTTTAAATTCAATGATACATTATGTATTTTTACCTGAAATTTGTTTGAAAGAAATTTCATCGATGGAAAATTGATCAACGGAAATTTGGTTGAATCTTTTTTTCAGTTCACATGTTAAAATTTTCGTCAAATTTCTTTTTGAACGCACTATGTAGTAAAACAAAATTATGCCTTCAAAAGGACATTTGACACAAAATTTTAACGTGTTAACTGAAAAAAAAGATTCTACCAAATTTCCGTTCGATCAAATTTCCATCTATCAATTTTCCATTGAAGGATTTTCCAGATAAAGTATTTTTTATTGTTATCATCGTTGATATACTAAAAATAATGACAAAGTAGCTATTGTTAAATTGTTTTGATTTATTTTTATAATTTGAAAAAAATATAATTAAAAATAATTATGATCTCCATTAATTTATTCTAAAATAACTTAGTTCTTGTTAACTGATCTCATACCAACATGTTACGGGCTAATTAATAACTTTAAACCTTTGTTTTTACTAACCCTTTACCCAGGTTCCCCCCCCCCCCAATCTTCAGATTTAATTTCTTAGTATAGATTCTTAAAACAAAAATGACCATCCTTTAACCTTCCATTTAATATTGTTCATTTACTATTGTCATTTTTTTTTTTCTAACCCCTTTCCCCCGTTCCCCCCCCCCCCCCCCAATCTTCAGATTTAATTTCTTAGTATAGATTCTTAAAACAAAAATGACCATCCTTTAACCTTCCATTTAATATTGTTCATTTACTATTGTCATTAATATGTTTTCTCTTATCCTTTAAAAAAAATATTTTTCATATCTTTTCTTGCTTACTGGTGCCTTGTTATGTCATAGAGCTATATATACCCATAATATTCTAAATTTAAATCAGTCGTTCTGCAACCCTCATATTGTGGTGACCTCTAACCATAAAATTGTTTTCGTTGCTACTTCATAAATATGTATTTTCCGATGGTCTTAGGTGACCCTTGTGTAACTGTCATTCGACCTCAAAAGGGGTTGAGAACCACTGTTCTAAATGAAAAAGTTGTAAATAATTCTTTTTTTATCAAGTACTTTATTTATTAAAATTATTAGTAACTTTTAAAATTCTATTAAAAATGAATACCTTATTAACCTAATTATATAACAGAACTTTGATGTAAAGTTAAAAACGAAGTCATTATTATTATATATTTTGTACTTGTAACTTCTTAGCTTGGTCGCTGGGATTTTAGACAGTTCACAATTTATCTGGTCTTAAAAGCGAAAACTTTTCCTAAATATTAATGCAATATCTATAAAGATTTGTTTAGACTGTTTATTGCAATGAAAGTTTTCAAGCTCAACTAACTTATATTCACTTATATCTATATTAAGTTGTTTTTTTTATGAAGATAAAAAATGTTTTTAATATACCTTTAATTGACCAATTATGCATATCTATTTCCACCTTTTTTTTAAACATTACTTAAGGAGGTAGAGCCTTACTTAACTGAAATTGCTGCCCTTTCCAGGTCACAAAACGAACAATCAAGATCTCCAGAGAAACCACCAGTTGCATCAAAACCCAAGATAGCACCACCTCCACCCCCCAAACCTACTTCCTTGTCTCCCCAATCCTCGCTCACTTCCTCTTTTCCACAATCTGATCAAAAGAACCCATGTATTTTATCATATAACTCAAGAAATGGTTTATCCAGTGAAACAAAAGACAATAAGTGTAAGTCATACGATCAATGTGGGCATGGGGGAGATCAGTTGATCAATGCATCTTCCATACCTCCACCATTGCCTACATCTCCACCCTCCCTAGTGAGCCAACATTCATTGGAAAACTCAACATCATTCTCCCTCCCGGCATCTTTTCGCAGTAAGACTTTAAGAATGGTAAATCTTTCTGCCCAAAGTCAAATACTTGTCAGCCTTTCTTCCAGCTCTTCTCCTATTTCACCCACATCACCAATATCATCTAGTTGCAGTACACTTGATCCATCACTTAGTACGAGACCCCAAGGGTCTTTGCGATCTCCCAAAATATCAACCACATCACTTTCTGAACAAGAAGCATTATTACTTAAGCCACTGCCCAACAAATCCCTAACTGCTTCCCTTCCCGGCCCAACCAAAACTAAATCAGAAATAAGTCTGCTGCATACTAAAGAAGCTGTCGCCATATCTGAAGCAGAACTGATACAAAATGAGGTTACTTCAAAAGCAGGAGAAAAACAATCACCAACACAGCTTAATAATAATGCACAAATATCAGATCAGTCCAATGCAATATTAGACACGCCTTCTCTAAAAATGCCTCACAGCTGTCCCAACAAACCCGCCTCTCCATCAAATCGATCACCACCTTTTGAGAGACCCAAAAGAACTCCACCCTCTCTTGGCAAGCTTGTATCTGCCCCATCCCAACCTGTGCCACAATTTGTTGAAAAGAAAACATCTCTACCACCTTCCAGACCTGCTCCACCTGTATTGAAACCTAAATCCTCCACCTTTGTAGACTCCCCACTTGAGTCTTCCCAACAGCCTTTAGCAGCACCAGGTATTCCATTTTTTTTAAGATCATTGTTGCTGTCTTAAAAGCTTTTAAGGGACTATTTGTTGTTTTGAAGGGATTATATGTTCTCACCATAATTATGATTTTACTCTATGTATTGAACTGATATGGTAAAATATTAAATAAAATAAATGATAAAGAAATTGAAATCAAATAAGAATTTTTTGTTTAAATAAGTAGAAGATTTGTTCATATACAAAAATTATTTGGTCATAATCACAATTCAGCTTTTAAATACGAAGTGAGTTGTAAATGTTTATAAGGTCATATATTTGCTTAAGTTATTATTTTTACTCTTTCCCAGTATGATAAAAAAATCACCTCCCTCCCCTCCTATGTGCTCGTATGACGTTCAGCCAAAATTGTTTAACCAAATAAATAGTTTTTCAACCAGATTTTCAATCTCCTTCACAGATATAAAATTTGGTACAGAGGTTAAATCCACTCCACCGCCTCTCCCCAAGAATCCTCCACGAGGAGGTGTGCCCAGAAAACCGAGAAGTTCCACCTGCAAGAAGACACCCACCTCTGAGATCAAACCCGTATTTCCTGGTTTTCAAACTATTGATGGTGCTAGCGACCAGACCAGTTTATCTCCTGACCCATCACTAGAGACTGACCTTGCTCCTGATTTAACAAAAAATAATTGTCCTCAATCAGTTATTGCTGCCACTGCCACTCAAGACAATTCTGACTCATTAAAAGCAGCTGGTCCAAAAGTAGCCCCTAAACCACGTCCAAGAACTAGACTAAGTCTTCCTTTGGCATCCAAAAGTGAACAAACATTGCGTGACCAAAGCAATAATAATATTTCCAAAGATTTATCTAATGATATAGGTGTCGATCAAGCCACCAATGATATTAAAAGTCATATTGAAGATGAGTGTAAAACTCCCAGTAGGCAGCCAGTTGAGTTGGATTACGTTGAAGTCTACCGAGGAGATTCAGAGGACCGTGATCTTACAGGGTCAGCACAAAGGCTTGATAATGACATAAATTCCAGGATTACTGATTTGAAGTATTCAAAAATAAATTTTGGGAAAAGTGCAATATCTGATTCTTCTTTAGAGAAGACAACTCCATTAGAGCAAGAAGTAGATGCAAATAAATGCAACTCTGAAACTTTTGACGTTGATACATCCAGTGTTTTATGTGAGGCAAAAGACCGCGAAGGTCAAGAACCTGAAGCAACATGTGGTATGCTCAAAGAAATAGAAGAATTACTTAAAGCAAAGCTAGGAGATTTAAAACTTGACCCAGGTGGTCAAGACGTTAAACAAACTGATAGTAACCCAGAAACTTTGAGTAGAGATTCCCCATCCTCTAGTCCAGTTCGTCCCCCGAGACCGAAACGCCAAGCAAGTATATGTCGTCGTAAAAATACAGGTAGCTTAGAGTCTCTCACCTCATCATTGGATACATCCAGCTCTGAGTGCATCCACACTAGTGGCCTTAGCACTGGTGGAAAAAAAATACCCCCCAAACCAAAGCGGACCTTTGTCAGTCGTGTCAACCGCAGCCATTCTGATGTGAGTGGCATGAAACCAGGTTTGGGCGACACAGAAGACAATATTGCAACAGATATGAATCAAAACACCCCAACTACTAAACCCTTTCTTCCTCCTCGCTTGGATTCCTTGAAAAGAAGTGAATCCTGCAGCTCAACAGTAACACCTCCACCATTGCCGCCAAGAAATAAGACCCAGAGTATGATCCAGAGTCCTGGTGGCAGCAGCGAAGGTCAGAGGCTTTCTGCTGCAGATGCTGAGACCCCTGTGACCAGGAGGACGCACCTGTGGGACCATGAGCACAATTTGGATATGTCAGTGGTGTCTGGACATTCGGGGACATTGAGGTCGTCTAAAGTAAGGCCAATGAGAAAAGCCCCACCGCCTCCTCCAGGGCCACCTAAACGATCCTCAACTTTTTCTCCAGGAGATGTCAAACTTCAGGATAATAAGGACATCAGGTTTGTTAGCCATTCTATAGGATAAATACTTTTTAACACTTTGATAGGGTTTGGGGACGACTTTAATTAAAGTTTTAATTCATTCTTCAATGCTTAATTCATTCTTTCAATGCTCTTCTGCGGACTGGTGCTTGAGGCAACAACCAAGGAATCCAACTTCTGTATATTTGCTAATGCTGAAAGTGTCAGGTATCTATTTAGCACATCCTTCTCTGTGTCAGGTCTCTCACCGTGATTTCATTGTTCCTGAGCTGTCAATTCTGTGATAGTGAGCTCACTGGCATTTTGCAAATAAATGACTACTTCTCAACGAAATACCACTGTCAAGTAGCTCCAAACCAAACTACACGTCTGTGGCCAAAAAAAAATGTTTTAAAAAGAGATAAAAAGACTCCTTTTTAGTTGACTTGCTAATATCAACAAGGCCTATCTGATTGCAAATAAAAATGTACACTCTGTGATTCATTTCTTTATTATAATAATTTCAATACTTTAACAGGGATTTATATCATACTAACTTGTGTAACCAACATAGATACAATCCTGAAACTTTCATTATGTAAATATTAGAAATTATCAATTCAATAGAAAAATGTATATTAAATATATCTTTGATAAAGTAAAGTATAGTTTTATTTTAAAGCTGTTCAATGCATACCTAATGACCATCTTCAAAGTTGTTGAGACAAATCATAATCTTCAGCTTAAAGCTGGTAAAGGAGACAATATTAAAAAAATCACCTTTAATGTTGATAAATGAGTCAAGATGTTTTTGCTCCTTAGTTGCTGTTGTGGGCTGAAGTAAGAACAGTAGCCTGCTGTCACCCCTTTTTTTCACCTTGGACATTATTTCATTGCACTCATCTTTAGTAGCTCTTAAATGTTTGAAAGTTGACACTTTCTCAAAGGTGTGCTTGATTATTTTGATGTTATCACCACTATGCATGTTTCGTGACATTACCATATATTTTGTCTTCGCTTCATTTACCTCAAGACCAGCTTTAACTGAGGCATCTTCAAGTTCCTTGAATGCTTTAATTATATCATTGCTGTTTCAGCCAGTAGAGCTATGTTGTCTGCATATGCCAGGTACTGCAATGGTTGGCTATATAAAGTTCCTGATGGTTGTGGTTCTGTAATGCTTCTCTGGAAGTGGGTTGTGATAGTTCCACTGGTGCTCATGTTTGTTTCTCATAACTTTTTCGAATGTGCTGTTGAACAGGATACATGATAGTGAGTCTCCTTGTCAGAGGCCCTGATTAATTTTTAACTTCCTCAAGCACTTTTCCTGTGCTTTATTCTACTTTTGGAGTTAGCCATCATCATATGTATAAGCTATAGAGCATCATAAAGATATTTCCTGTCTTTGCTATCATAACCTGTTTTATAGTCCACATATAGGTGGTGTAAGTTTATGTTGTATTCATAGCATTTCTCCAGAAGACATATGATAATGAAAATTTGACCTGTGGTTGATTTATTCTGATGAATCCACATTGATAGTCCCCTAGGATCTGTTCACTATACCTAACCAGTTGTCTTGCTATTGGTCTAGGGAGGATTTTGTAATTTACATTTAGTGGAGGGACTCCTCTATAATTTGAGCAATCCAGCTTGGATCCTGTCTTGTGAATTGGAATTATGAACACAGTACCTCATTATTTTGGAATTTCTTCCTCCTGCCAGATTCTGGATTTGAGGTTGTGCATTTGCCTATTCAGTTTGTTTATGCCTAGTTTTATCAGTTCTGCAGTGATAAGGTCTATTCCTGGGGGTTTGTTATTTTTCATGGTAAAGATCACATCCTTTGATTCATTCAGTGTTGGTTGGCCGACCTTTGTGTCAGTTCCTCATTGTGGTAGATCGTAATCCTCATTGGCTTATCATTGTGAGCCATTTAGCAACCCTTGATGCCTCATCAAAGATAGCAAGGGACTGTGCAGTCTAAATAACAATATAATATCAATGTTGCTATGTGTTTGCAAGTAAAAATGACTTATCTTAAGCTGATGGAAGACATTGTATTTTTTCAGGGCAGCATTGAGCTGAGAATGTGGACATTTTTTATACTTTTGTCAGTGAAATGAAACATGCTTTTTAAAAACATTATTAATAATGACCATAATTTTTGTGTTTTCCAAAAACATGTTTGATAAATTAAATGTTCTTAATCACAGAGAAAAGGAAACATCATCAGGAAGACGATTTAGTATACCTGATGATCACGACTATCATGAGATATCAGATCACCTCAGGGTCAAAAGGGAAGGTTTGTATCTTAATTGTCACCAGTAAAACAATTTAATTCGCTTAGCATATTAAAATAAAGCAGTGATGCTGTAATGTCCTATTTTGTCAAAAAAAAATTTTTTTTTTGTCATGTAGAGTAGTTAACTGCATTGAAATCTTTACATCTTAATAACAAACAAGCAGATCATGAAGTTCATTTTTACATGTATATTCGATCCTCTATTTAGAAGGAAGTCCACCCCCAGAGCTTCCTCCTAGAGTTTCCACGTTTCAGTCTCCAGAAGTATCTAGTCCTGATGTGGCCAGACATGAAAAATCACCATCTCCTGAAGGAGGTAGGATTGTATTAGCCAAAAGACTCAGTCCAGAGGATCAGCGACTCAGAGAAAAACGGGCAAAAACTGCCTTGATACAAAAGGTCGCCCAGGGCCTGGGCTTGAGTAAAACATCTAAGAAAATTAAAACGGCGGAGATTAACCCACCCGACACAGTGAGCTTTAACAGGAACGATCATGCCCGAGGATCTTCTGGGACCATTGACTTGATGTCTAGAGAGTCTGTGATACCTGAGATCTCGGCGGTACCAGAGGTCACCATCCAAGATGATACTGATAGCATTCCATCCACTGACCAAACCAAAGGTGACAGTGGAAACAATTCTGTCCAGGCTCTCACATCGGGCTCCACCAGCTCTTCGGATCGCCCACCATCCACGGTCAGTCAGCACAGTTCCAACAGCGAGGTTGATGGAGAGCTGCAAGTGTTTGGATCACAGAACTTGGAGGAAATGCTGACTTCAGGAAGTGAATCTGAGCCTGAACCAGAGCCTGATAAGGAAGAAATTTATGTAAGCTTCTATTCTGAATGCCTATTTGTACTATCAGATTGTAAGTTTCTATTCTGAATCCTAGTATGTACTATCAGATTGTAAGTTTCTATTCTGAATCCAGGGTCTGTACAATCAGATTGTAAGTTTCTATTCTGAATCCTAGTCTGCACTATCAGGTTGTAAGTTTCTATTCTGAATCCAGGGTCTGTACAATCAGATTGTAAGTTTCTATTCTGAATCCTAGTCTGCACTATCAGATTTTAAGTTTCTATTCTGAATCCAGGGTCTGTACAATCAGATTGTAAGTTTCTTTTCTGAATCCTAGTCTGTACTATCAGATTGTAAGTTTCTATTCTGAATCCAGGGTCTGTACAATCAGATTGTAAGTTTCTATTCTGAATCCAGGGTCTGTACAATCTTATTGTAAGTTTCTATTCTGAATCCTAGTCTGCACTATCAGATTGTAAGTTTCTATTCTGAATCCAGGGTCTGTACAATCAGATTGTAAGTTTCTATTCTGAATCCAGGGTCTGTACAATGAGATTATTGGGTTACATTGTAATTGTGAATGTCATAGAAATATGTTTTCTTTTTAAAAAATATTCCAAAATGCTATTTAATTTTATCAGATTATGTTGTGTCCTCTAAAAGTAATCAATGTAGATAGATAGCGCATTGAGGAATTCTTGAAAAGTGTCCAGTTGCTTAATTAATTACTAAGATTGACACAGTATTCATTTATTTAGGATTAGAAACTAAAAGCAAGGAAATTAAACAACTACTGGAGAGTGTTTTTTTTTTTTTGGTTTTTTTTTTATTACAGGCCCAGAGGAAAGCAAAGAAAGTGTTTTTTATAGCCAGAGAAATCATGTCATCAGAGAGTACTTTTGTGGATGTTCTCAAGCTACTCAACTTGGTCAGTTTTAGATGTGCTGTTTCAAATCCTTGTACAGTATCAGTGGGTTCATGTTTTTATTCATCTTACATCATTTTGTTTCAACTGCCTAGCAAGTACCAGCCCTAGTTGTAATGAAGTTGAACATTTAAATCTTTCTCCTGGTTGTGATTTTACTTTTTTAAAATTTGATCATCTCTGACCTACTTTCAAGTTAGCACAGATTTACTAATGCTGATAAAAGGGGGCAACTCATGACTTATTTCCAAGTGGCTGTTATTGCACTGATGACTAATTTTGTAATTCTTTGTCTACAATTTCTCTGAAACAACATAGGACTTTCGAGTGCACATTTCTAACGCTACAGAAAAATTGGGTCAGCCCGTAATTCCATCAGAAACTCTCAACAAAATCCTGGACTTCTTGCCTCAGCTTCAAAATTTCAATGAAGAATTACTTAAGGACTTCAAAGAGTGTATTGAAAACTGGTTTGTATCCTTTTATATATATATATAGCTCTTTGCTGTATCTATCATTTATGTAGCATCCTAATCCATTGTTAAGTGTATTTATCTGTGAAGCAATGACTGTCGGTAAGATGTCTTAAAGCATTGGTCGGCAAATCGCATCTCACTAGCCGCATGGAGCTCTTTAACGACCTGAGTGTGGCTCGACCAGTCGGCCACAAAACTGTTTTGATTCCGAAAAACATGTTCCTGGCAGGTTCTTGAAAAGAAATTTGGCTTTCAACAAAATTTTAATCGTCCTACTAATTTTTCTCTTTTTTAACTAATGATTTTTCCGACCACTGCCATAAAGTGATATTAAATAGCTCCCAAAAAAATAAGGAGAAATAATTTAGTTTTAACTCTTTCCGTGCCAATCCACGATATATCGCCGATTTGACTGGTCGCGTTTGTCCCAACCCATGATATAACGTCGAAATAATTTCTGTTGTTTATTTCGTTGCCTGCAGCTATTAATCCGACTTTTTATTTTCTTAAACAAACAAATCTTCCTACTTCCTTTTTGTAAGAATTAGTGTTTGTTTACATGTGTTTTTCTAAAAGCTTCGATCTTTTTTTTTTTTCGATTTGTGTTGAAACTTTTGAAGACAAAACAATGGCCACGTAGACTCCAAGCACATCAGCTGTTGCTAGACCACGGAGGTAGTCAAGTTTGCAAACAAAAAAAGCTTTTGTTGCAAATTACTGATTCTGAAAAATCGGATAATAACCATGAATCATTTGAATCTGATTCCAGTGATGATTTTCAGCTTTCTGATGGGTCGGTAAATGCCAAATGGAAATGGTCATTAAATGTCGATAGTGATAGTAGTAGTGGTGGCTGTCAGCACTTTGGCCAAAAAAAAATTTAATTTTTTAAAATATAAAATTACAACATCTGTATAGAGCCTAGAGAATGGATTACACAAAAAAACAAGATCAACTTTCTAGCTCAAGTGGTTCAAAAGTTATAAATTTTGTCAAAACCACTTTTTTTTACTAAGGCCACAGTTTCAGTGAGGATTCAGATCATACTAATCCAGTGCCAGCAAAGAGAAGTCCAAAATTAGGCAGAAAAGATGCAAGAACAACAGTGAAAATAAGCATCTGGTTGACTATGATGGGCATGATTGACAGTGTGCATACTGTTCAATGCACAAAATAAACAAACTCTACTGCTATGTGTGCAGCCCTCGTCTGCGTGTGAAGGAGTGCTTCAGAAGGGAACAAACAGAAAGAAATTTTTACCAAAGTAAAATATTTTGTAAATATTTCGATTGACATTTGTGTATATATACATTGCAAAGAAACTGTTTTCTTCACTTGACATTAATGTTACAAAAATGTGTGTAACTCGGTCACTAAGTGGAATATTTTCAAAATGTAAAATGCATTCTGATCAAAAATGGATATATTTTCTGATGATTGAAGCCACACAAAACATTTTTTTTTTATTCATCTCAGAATATTACTAATAAAAATTAAAGTCATATTTTCTTATTGTTTCATTTTTTACATAGTATTTTCTGTTCAATTTCCTTTAATTTGATATGAAATACAGCTATCTTGCTAAAATTGGTAGCCCCAAAATTCATTACTGGTAATTGATAAGAGCACTCTAAAATATTTCTATTGAAAACCGGTCTGGCACAAACATGGAAAAAAACCCTTACATGGAAAGAGTTAAAACACATTATGCTGTGCCTTTTACAAGTTACCTGCAGAGATAAATAACACATTGAGAATTTCTTGAAAAGTGCAATTTACTAGGATGTGAAGTTTCTTTATTAAAAACTATGATATCTATCATTTATTTTCATTATAATCTATTGTAAAATGTATTTGTCTGTGACGCCACGTCTCTAGGCAATGTAATGACATAGCTCTATTAACTCTTTTCATTTCTCTTATAGAAAAAGCGTAAATTTATTGGCACAGGTAAAATTGATTTAATCATACCACGGGAAGAAAAATAAAAGGATAATAATAATTTCAGTCTATTTTGCAAGTCTGAGAATAAAGTGACATGCCGTAGTGAGAGTTGTCATATTAGGGACATTTTTGTTAGACACAAATGGATTATGCAATGCTATTGCTATAAAAAATGAATATTATCAGTGAAAATATTGATCAATTGCTATCTGAATCTTCTGAGGAAGATAATTGAGAACCAGATTCAAGTGATTCTTCTGAGAAACTGTGCAATGTGAATTTGTTATCTGACTTTATCAGAAGAAAACAAAAAAAACAAAGTGATTTGATATACCATTGATAATAGATAATGAAATTTTAACTGTTCAGGGGAGATATAATAAAGCAGCCTCTCTTATTTTAAATTATGTTACAGCAAATGAATTTTCTTATGTCAACAGTAGAACAAAAACTAATGGTATAGACAACCAAATATTTTTAAATCATACAATCATTCATATTGACCAGTTGGTAAATAAACATATAACCCTAAGGAAAACAAAATAGCACTGGATAACCTCTTTTTTCCATTTTGTTGATATTGTCAGCTATCATCTCTTCAGGAGTGTTGCAAAGAAAATCCTGACAGCTGAACTAAAGCTACCTGATCCCTAGCTCCAAATTGATTTCACAGAGGAACTTATCCGAGCATTAGGTGGATTACTGAAACTGATAATGTTCCAAGTGCATCAAATTTAAATAACACAAAATACAATAGAATATATCTAATAGTCCATGAATACACAGATTTTAAGTGTTCTATAAATTGGAAATGCAAAAAATGTTTTAAAATCCACAATCAAAAGTAGCACATGTGACACTTACCTTTGTTCTAAAAAGACAAGAAACTGTCTAAATGAATACCAAAAAAGTTTCAATTGTCTACTGATATGTTTTGTTGTGTGTAAATAATTTTAAACAGGTACAATATTACTAATCCGTATTTTTTGTGGAAGAATGTTGAATTTTTATTTTCTTTATGATTTCCCTTTTTTTGACACACATTACAAAGCCTTGTATATTTTCTTTCTTAATAAACAGATTTTATAAACAAAATTCGAGGCAGGCTGGTTTATTTTATTTCTCTGCATCTGATCACCAAAACAATTTATTAGACAATTTTATTTTAAAAAATGATGCATTATTTTTCTCATAACTTCTAAGTGTTGAACTTATGTAGAAACAAGCATGTATGGAAGTATCATGCATTTCCCTACACATCTATGTATAGCAGCATGAGCTTTAGACAAGGATTTTAAAAATAAGTGACTCTTTTGTAAATTGCTAGAAAAATCAAGAAAAAGAATGAAATATTCAAGGAATGTAAATAGTTAAATAGCTCTCAAACTAATGAGGAATAATATAGATTTAAAACACATTGTTTTTAAATGGCTTGACAGATTTAAATCGTAGATAAAGTCTGTGATCTATCATGAAAATCACGAAGCCACCGCATACTCTTCAGAGCAAGTAAATCGTGAAACCCCAGTTTCATCAACACACTGTCACAATAAAAGTGTATCAAATATCTTTTCAGGGATGTCAAACCCAGGATTTCTGATGTCTTTGTGAGGAAAGGACCGTTTTTAAAGCTTTATTCCTCATACATCAGCAACTTTGAAAATGCCACTGGTATGCTAGAGAATGCAACTAAGAAACATCCTGCATTCGCAGCTGCTCTGAAAGAGTTTGAGGTAACTAGCTCTAATCAAGGACTTATTGCAGACAGGCTAATATTAATGATGTTATTCTTGCAGTAGATTCAGATAGAAAAAAAAAGAAAAGTTATGAACAATACATGTTAACTGGCATATAGTGTAAAGTGCTTTTAATTAGTAACCAGATAAAGATCTAACAAATCTCAAAATATCTTTTTGTAGCTGCTGCTTTTGTAGAGTCTTTTAGTGAAATGTTTTATGTGTATGTATTCATATGTTAACCAGATAAAAAATTTAACTCTTGTTCTATGTACTTGACAATCCCTAATCCTGGAATAATCATACTATAGATGAGAAGTACAAACAGTTCCAGAATCTTTTATTTAAGCAGTTGAATAAGCCAATAGATTTTTAGCAAGTTTAAAGGATGGCAGCAACGTTAAGTAAAGCTTAATTTTCTGATAATTTTAGCACCAGTATTCATGTTTGTAATATAAACAAAGTATTTTTTTCTCAATTAATTAGTTGAGTATTTAGCATGATGATAAGAATTTTTTAATGAAAATAATTCAATTATTTTCATTTTTTTTTTTTTTTTTTTTTTTTTTTTTGGTTTTTTTTTTTTTTTTTTTTTTTTTTTTTTCATTTTTTTGGGTTTTTTTTAGTACAGAGCACAATCAAAGCAGCTTGTTCTCTGCACTAAAAAAAAATGGATTGTGCCTCATACAGTCTATGGTCGAACTTTTCCCCTAGCTTTTTAAAATGGGTAGCCGGCATTTAGGTTGAGATATATTTTAAAAAAACCAATGTTGTTTTAATCTATACCAACAGTAGCACATTTCAACAGGGTTACTTTGATTAATTCACCCAACATGTTTCTTCCACAGATGAGTTCCAGGTGTGCAAGTCTGGCCTTGAAACATTACATGCTGAAACCTATACAGAGGATTCCACAATACAAGCTCTTACTTCAAGGTGAAAAACATGAAACTATAATACTGAACACACTATCCTATCTCTTTCTTTACCTTCTATAGTATAAGCTCTATTTGAAATATAGGATATTTGTATCTTAGACCTGAGGCACTAAATCACCAAAAAATGATTTGTTAGGAATTAAAAGAAATAAGGAATGCTCATTATTGTAAACTATTAGACACTTAAACAGTATATTTAATTTCTACCATTTCCTAGAAACGGCAATATCATCAAAGCACAATATCAAGCTATCAAATGAATGGCTAGATCAGTGGTTCTTAACCTGGGTTCGATCAAACCCAGGGGTTCGGTGAGTCAGTCTCAGGGGTTCGACAGAGGTCCCCCAAAAAAATGAGAAAAAAAAATCATATTTTATTTTTCCTATTAAGAAGGGTTCGGTGAATGCGCCTATGAAACTGGTGGGGTTCAGTACCTCCGAAAAGGTTAAGAACCACTTGGCTAGATCAAATTAAGTCCCCCCAGAGTCCAAGAAAGCTCATCTTTACTAATACCTTTACATGAAAACAATCCCACAAAGAAACAGCAATGGTTAAATTATGGCCCATGGCTCCAGTTAAAGAGCCTACATTTAGAACTTATGACACAGGTGTTGGTGAATTTGCCATAAGCATATGACACTAAAAGTACTCGTGCTAGAGATAACATTGAAAAGTTGTCAAATATAATGTTTCCTAATCAAGACGTAAGTGCACAAAAATAATTTAATATAAGATCAAGGTACTTTGAAATGTTACTTAACAGAATTATTTGTTCCCAGACTACCTAAAAAACTTGAGCCCAGCTTCCCCTGATTACAAGGATACTCTCAGTAAGTAGGCTTCTTACTTAACCCTTCTTTTAAGATCTTATTTTGTTTTCATTGCATCTTAAATGTTGCATTAAATTCAATTGCTTTTTCCCAGTCTTTGACTTTATATGAATGTAAGATTTATGGGAAAGTACGTCAGAAATGTTGGATTTAAAAGAAAAATATTATTTCAGTCATTTTGATGGAGCATTCTTAAAATTTACATAACTTCATTAAATCTGTCTTGTAACTCACTTATGCTATCAACAATTGTTTCACAGCTGCCCTTGATATTGTGAGTAAAGTGGCTGACCATGCAAATGAGAGTATGAGACATGGGGTAAGTTATTTAGAGTGGGGTTAATTCTTTATACTTGTCTTGGCAAACCTGGGTTTATAAACAATCTTTAATTTTTCTCTTGGCAAACCTGGGTTTGTAAAGAATCTTTCATTTTTCTCTTGGCAAATCTGGAAATCAATAGAGAAAAGGTGCTCTCAGGTGCTTTTCAAATTTATAACTCAGTATCAAAGTGATGAGGCTCACCGTTGCATTCTTTAAATCAATTGCATTATAGCTCTAATTATAAAGAAGAAGAAATCAGTAAGTAGTATGTTATTTTTTTTTTTCTTTCAGGATAATGTGCAAAAGCTGTTGGAGATTCAGAGATCTTTGATTGGTCAGTTTGAGGTCATCCAGCCCGGCAGGGTAAATAAAAATAAGTGTAAAATATTAATTGCCTTTAAATTTAAAAGACTGCTTGAATATCGCCGTCTTATTTAGATAATAATTTGATGCATGTCTATGTATGTTGCTTTCAATCATATATGTGAAAAACAAGGAGTTATAATAGAAATGACAACCATCCGATGTCATTTAGCCCAATCAGGGCGTAAGTAAGTCAATTCCAAACTATAAGTGTTTCGCTGCTTTTTTTACAATTGCGTGTTGCAGACCAAAAAATATCACCATAATAACATTGTCCTTTCTCTACTTTGTCATGGCCAGATACTGATAAAGAAGGGAGAGCTTCAAAAGGTTTCCAGAAAGGAAATGCAACCCAGAATGTTTATCTTGGTAAGTGGTGAAACTAAAGAATCCACACTTTGTAAGAATTGTAAGAATGTTGTATTCATTTTGTACAATCTTTTTTAATAGGACATTTTATTATATCCTTTCATCAGTGTAAGAATGCTTTATTCCCTTTTTACAATGTAGATATTATGAAATTTAATTACATCCATTTGTTCAGTGTAGTTGTTTAGAAAATTTCTAAAACTGTTAAAAATTGTCGACCTTTTGTATTGAAATGTTATGTTTTTAATCATTGCTCCAATATTCTTTAATGAATTTCATATGTTGTTTGTGTTAACGCCAATATAGTTTAACAAATTTCATATGTTTATTGTGATGCCAATATAGTTTAATGAATGTTATATCTTATTTTGATATTATCACCGATACAGTTCAACGATGTGCTTCTGTACACAACACCAACTGCAACTGGTTACAAGATCAACAACATTTTACCATTGATTGGAATGAAGGTGAGTACTATTCACTTTAAAAACTTGTGCATGTCTGTTAATGAGAATAACTTATTATGGCGGCAGTCCTCAAATGTCACCCAGTATGAAACCTCTGATTAATATATATTTAGTATGCATTGTATACACAAATCGGAGATGCACACTGATTGTGATTGAACGGGGAAAATGACCATTTTCCTTAAACATGGTTTCAGATCGACATTTATCTTCATTGTTTGGGTTTTTTTTACCCGCTCCTGCTTAGTTTCCAACATGGCCTGTTTCAATTTTCCTACCACCACCCACCACCTGCCTAAATCTTAATCTAATGCCTTCTTATGTAGCATGCTCATTCAGGGCGCATAGCAACCTAAATACTTGTGACTCTTTTAAATTTATTAGTGATCTAGCCAGACGCTCTTCTTTATAAGGAGAAATATGATGATTTTATCCTTTTTTGGTTACCAAGTTGCGAACATTAATAAGTTAAGCATGGCTTTCTAAGTTGTTTATTAGCACCAATTAAAAAAACACTATAGAAACAAACATATTTATTGTCTATTGAAACTCCAGACACGTAAGATAGTGCTAGTAATTTGTTTCACTGAAGATAGTGCTAGTAATGGGTGATGTCAACTCTGTGACCATGACAACAGCAGTGAGCATGGGGAAATAGACCGATATTTAATTCGGGACATCATAATTTTAAGTTCAGTCTATAAAAATATAATTTTGTTATAAAATTTTAACAGAAGGATGGTCACAGCTAAAAAGTGGCAAAAATTATGTATTTGCATCACAGAACAGGAGAGAAGCAATAGTCATAGACAGTGCTATCAGGCTGGGAGAGAAGTAGAAAGATGCCTGTCATCTGGCATAGGAAATTAAGGTTTATTGGAGACATCAATTGAACAGAATCTGTTAAGTGGTACAATACAAAATAATGAAACAAAAAATGTATATTTTACTATTCCTTGAACTGGGAATAGCTTTGCGTGGCAATTCCTAGTATGTTGGTGAAAAATACAATGGACATTTTCTAGGCGTCAGAGTTGTTGTCTCATTGGGATCCAATTCAAAATGAACATGTGTAGCAAGTTAGAGAGTCACAAGAAAAGGGAGAACAACTTCAAGTACATCATCTCAGTGCAGATTACCAATACGAGTTAAATTGCTGAATGTTCCTCACTTGTAAAGCAACACATTTTGGAGGACAGGAAAACTGCAGAGTACTTTGTTTTTATTGTTGATTCCACACTGATGTAATACCATATGAAAACCAGTATGAAATTTTAGTTTGTGGACACAAGCCTTAAAACGGTAAAGCAGCACAGATGTTAGTAGAAACATTGACAAAAACGCAATGTCGGATTGTTGTGCACATGGATATGACAATGCAGCCAACACACCAGGAAAATATAAAGGTGCACAAGCAAGAATACTTGAGAAATGTCAAACAGCTTTATTTTCAACACAATTAATTTGTGTGGCAAGGATGCCACAGAATTATTTCTGAAGCAGTAAAATAGTTTGGAATTGTGCAAACTGTTTACAACTTGTTTAGATCTTGTCCACAGCATGTCTAACACAAAATGGTCAGACCATGTTGAAAGTATAAAAGCCCACCTGCCAGGCATCAAATTAGCATTAGAAAACCTCTTGGAGTTGAACCTAAATGACAAAACAAGAACAGAGATAAATGGAGTTTTGTCTTATGTCACATCTTTTATTTGTTTGATAATTTTTTTTTAGTATGGTACAGAATATTAGTTCCATTTGACATCTGTAACAAGGTTATTCAGTCCAGAAATGCAATGCTGGATGTTGAAGTGATCAACTGAAAATCTTAATTTCAGAACTGAAAAATCTTCAGAAAGCTGGAAAAGTATGTGGAGCAAAGCTGATCATGTTGCTTCTTCTTCTAATTTGTGCATAGGAATGAAACTCTATTGAACTCGTGGTGAAGCAAAAGAAAGAGGTTCCATGATGAAGGTGCTAGAGAAGAAGCAGATTTGTCTAAGCAAGATGAAATGGATGAATCTCCTGAGGAAGCATATTTAAGAAAGTCTGTCATCTATGTAATATTGGATAATGTAATTGGTGGACTCGCTGTTCATTTCAATGATGCAGTGAAAATTTCTAAAAAAGTTCAGTTTCCTCTGAACTGAAAGGAAAATAAAAATTACTGGCTGATCAATATCCTGCTGATGTCAGTAAAGATCTTGTAATGAAGATGAGTCATTTGCCATCTGTTCATATAGCAAATTTTGGAGAGGGCCAACTGAGTCCAATGAAGCTACTGAATTGCTGGAAAAGATGCCAGGTAGAAGGACTCTTTCCAAATATATGTGTCTACTTCCATATTCTGTTAACAATTCCTGCCACTGTCTCCACTGCATAAAGCTCATTCAGAAAACTAAAGCTGATAAAAATGATCTAAGATTGACTATGTCATGGGGGAACTGGTAGATTTAGCAAGACTCTGTACTGAGTCTGACTTGCAAAAACATTGATTTTTATGATATTATTCACAGCGTTGCCAAGAAAAAGACAAGGAAAGCATCTTTGTTATGCAGAATATAAATTTCATTAAATCTCACTGTAATAACTGTAATGAGTTTGTAATCAATCTAGTATTAAATTCATTGCTCATGTATATTGTTTCATTATTATTTATATACTTATGTATATTATTGTTTCTATTATCTTTTACAAAAGTACCTGTCCTCTTTATAAAAATATTTGCAGGTATGTTATAATTTAATAAATAGATTATTACATTATTGATGTGTGTGTAGGTGATGGCGGCCCATTTTTAGTCTTGTTCCAGCACTTAATAATCCTCTCGATGGCCCTGATATTAACAATTACTTTTTAACATATCAATTCACCTTTGACCTCTCACCTCATTTTGCAGGTCACCTCACCCAAACTTGAAGATTATAAATATGAATTCAGCATAATAGGAGTCCAAAGGTCATTTACTCTCTGTACCAGGTCAGCTGTTAAATTATTGTTTAAATATTTTGCTACAATGTTTTTTTTAAAAATCTAATTCTCACTAAAAACTAATGGTTAAAATTCTTCCTCACACAATACAAGACTAATGTAAGGGAAAATATTGAGTTGCAGTGGTAAAGCAAATTATTATTAAATAAGATCAGATCTTGGATCCACCTTGTCTCAAGTTACTCAATACTTTAAAAATAGCAGAAAAGCAATCAATTTTACCATTTCAGCCAAAGTATTTGTGAACCTTTAACAACACACTGGTTGAAAAATGCAACTGCATGGGCTTGCTTTTTTTTTTCCCCAGCACACCTAAAGAGAAGGAGGAGTGGGTCAAGGCACTGCAGTTGGCTATAGAGACCAATGCCAAGAAGCAGCACACATTTGAGGCTGTCAAACAAGGACAGGTATGTGATGTGAGGGCACTAGAAATAAGAGCAGTCAGAGAACAGATCATATTGAAATTCTGCTGGTCCGAGGCAGTTCCTTACACCACCTAACAACACAGCCATTGAAAGAAACTTTCACATATTTTTTATACTTTATACTATTGATTTATTCAAAATCTAGTCATCTTTGTCTAGTTAAAACTTTGGGAACCTTTGAATTAGTAGGCTCGGCTCTCTATTAATAAAATACAATAAAATTAGGTTTAATTTTTTGGTAATCATTCCAAAGAGCTATGCAGTCCATTTTTTAAGTTTTTATAACACTTTCATAAAAATTGAACTTGAAACAGGATTCACTATTAGACAAGAACTTTATCCTGGGCACCAAAGCCCCACTGTGGGTTCCAGACTCGAGGGTGACGATGTGTACGCTTTGTCTTGTGGAATTCACATTGACATGGAGGAGGCACCACTGCAGATCATGTGGACGGGTAAAAATCTTGATGCATGGTGGAGGAGGACATTAATGAAATGCCACTTGGTTGATAATGATTAATGAAGTGATGATAAAAGTGAATGTTTATTATTTTGGTTCCATTAATTATGTAATGGTAGTGCTTGTCAAGCTTTAAAAAAAAAAGTGTAATAATTACTATCAGTTACGTGATGTGTTGTCAGGAAATGTGAACAGAAAAATGACTACTATTCATTATTTTCCCACATCTCTACTCTTCTTCCTGTCCAGTTTTACGGGTGTTAGTTCCAGTCCCCACCATATCTCTTAAACACTTTTAAGAATGTCCTTATAACAGTTACAACGGCATACTACAAATGTTGAACCAGTGAACTGTTTGTTTCTCCAACTGCAGATAATCTGCTCCCAATGCTCTGACAATAAAGCCCCCTTAAGATATCTCCAGAACAAACCAGCCAGAGTCTGTGACCAGTGCTTTGAAACACTTAAACAAGGTAAGCTTTTAGTAATACAGTAGTAAAAAAAATATGTGAGTTTGTTACATTTCATTACATTAACCATGACAGAGTAAGAATGTCAGGAAAATATTTTGTTTCTGTGGTAAGAAAGTAAAATTATAATTTGATCCTCACATTATACTGATATTAATAAAATTTGGGAGGCAGAAATAAAATCCCAAATTTCCAACTTAAAAAACAAAAGGCTGTAGAAGTAACGAGAGTTGGATGTATGTATTTCTATGAGAGTTTGAGGAATGTATTTCTATGAGAGTTTCATGCATATGTTCCTATGAGCCTTTTTTTAATGTATTTCTATAAGAGTTTGATGAATGTGTTACAACGAGACTTTGATGAATGTATTTCTATGAGAATTTGATAAATATGTTACTATGAGACTTTGATGAATGTACTTGTATGAGAGTTTGATCAATGTATTTTTATTTATTTCCCCAGAGCTGAAAAAAGAGCTGGAAGAAACTGCGAGGAAGCCATCCAGTTCCTCATCCCAAACATCAGATGACCCGACATCCCCAAAAGGCACCCCTCAAGAGTTGTCAGATGGGGCTACAGTGGATGATGGTGGCAGCATCAGCAACCTCTTGTCCATGTTTCAGAAAATTAGGATCAACAAAACAAAGCCTAATGTACAAAGCCGCCCATCTGTTCTAAAGGAGGTTTGTGCTAAAGATGTTTGGGTTTTTTTTAATGCTAGAAAAGAAAATGTACCAATTTCTTAAAGTGTTGTTTTTTTTTTAAAGTGGGCTCCATTAAGTTGAAGTTTTGTTTTACTATTCATTATTATTTAATTTTTTACAATGAAATAGTCTTTGTTCTTGATTGCTTATCTGTCATAACATCACTTAATTTTGTCTATTGGAGCAGACCTGTTTACTCTTACGATTTTGGCGTACAATGTATGATAATGATATCTTTTACAATTGTATGCCAAGACCCGACAGAACTACTATTTTAAGAGATTCGCTTGAAAATGCATACATTCCCTTAGTTTTTGTTTCCGATAAAAAATGAAGAAGTACATTTTTGGTTGTTAGTTTTAACTTGCCTTTGCATTCTTCATCCAGCAGTGAATGGATCAAGAAATAGGATTGTTTGGGGACCATCTATAATTATATTTACGTTTGCCCTGAGAGGGGAATGGCGTGGTTTTGATTTAGCAGATTTGGGGGGGGGTCTAAATATTTAAGTCCATAAAATAAACACCACCACATTTTCGTAATAATTATTGTGATGGTCATATTGATGATATTGATGCCTTGTGTTTTCATAATGAACTCTTAGACGCAGTAATATTAATGTAGTCACCCTAGTGACAATTTTATTATAATAATCCATATAGTACCTACACAGTGTGGGGGGAGGGGGGGTCAATTTTTTTAGGTTATGCGTATGAGTGCGTGGGGAGGTGGGGTCCTTGGCAGAAAGAATGTTAGCTATTAAAAAATTCTACAATATTTGTCCTGAAAGTAAAAAAATAGCATATTTATATCTCAAATGCTGTAAAAATACCACGCAATGTTTTGTAGGAATTATCTTCATAATGTTGCCAAGTATTTTCACAAATGAAATTGCTTGATATTGCTCAGATGGTAGTAAGTAGTAGAGGTATTGCAGTAATATTTAGTCCACTGGATACCCAACATGCATGTAACGTTTATTTCATTGGGCTACGCCAGTGCTTCTAGCTTCTAAATTTTTCGCTTCCCGGGTCTTTTGCCAATTTTAATTTTTACACCAGACTCCCTGTGTTAAATTACTTAAATTCTAACCAAAAAACAACACTTAAATAGCTATTACAGAAAAAAAATAAAAGAAAGGTTTGTGTAAAAATAAATATAACACATATGTAAATCACTAAGCGCCCGTATAGTAGCTGCTAAAAGTAGTTACTCTATTGGGTTATTGGGGGAGTGGGTTAGAGAATTTGACTTTTTTTGCATACGTACTATACAGATAAGGCCACCAGTGCAGTCTTCCTCAACAACAACATCCTAGAATGGTTCAAGACCATGGTTGGAGTACGACAAGGCTGCCTGCTCTCCCCCACCCTGTTCAACATCTTCCTAGAGAGAATTATGTCAGATGCTCTGGAAGCGCATGGAGGGACAGCGGGCATTAGTGGCAGAACAATCACCAACCTACGCTTTGCAAACGTCATAGACGGACTGGCTGGGAACGAAGAAGAGCTAGCCAACCTGGTAAAACGTCTCGATAAGACCTCGTCGTCCTATGGCATGCTAATCAGTGCCGAAAAGACAAAACTGATGACAAATAGCACCACAGGCATCACCACTGAAATTAAGGTTGGGGAGGAAAGACTAGAGACTGTAGGCAGCTTCAAATACCTAGGAGCAATAGTCTCAGAAGAAGGCTCCAAGCCCGAAATGATGTCCAGGATTGCCCAGACCACTACAGCACTAAAGAGGCTCAAAAAAATATGGAATGACAAAAATATTGCCCCTGGCACCAAAATCAGGTTGATGTGCTCATTAGTCCTCTCCATTTTCCTGTATGCCTGCGAATCCTGGACATTAACAGCCGATCTTGAAAGGAAAATAAAGGCGATGGAGATGAGATGCTTCAGAAGCATTTTTGGCATCTGCTATAGGGACCATATCTCCAATGATACAGTGAAAGAAAGGGTTCGCCAGGCAATTGGGGAGTACAATGACCTACTGATGACTGTGAAAAAACGCAAACTACAATGGTACGGCCACATAACAAGGAAACAAGGGCTTGCCAAAGAAATATTGCAGGGCACCACAAGAAGAGGGAGAAGAAGACGAAGACAAAGAAAAAGATGGGAGGATAACATCAAAGAGTGGACAGGACTAACACTGGGCGATGCTGTGTGTAGTACAGAAGACAGAGATGAATGGAGGAGGATAGTTCACATGTCATCTGTGGCGCCCCAACGATCCAAGGACTAAGGGACTTGATGATGATGATGACTATACAGATGGTTCCTCCTCAGATTTTTTTGCTTTGGTGCTGTATGAAGTAATTTTGTAACAATTATTCTTACTGTTGAACCACAATGATTGCAGAAACAAAGAAAACTAAAGAATGCATTCTCAACTGTTCAGTGCAGCATCATTAGATTTCCATATATTTGATAGGATCTGAGAGTGCCTTTGAAATCTATGTTTAGAATGCACAGAACAGCTGTACCGGTATATTTTTAATGCCCCCTCTTCTTTTCACACCTTTATAGCTTGTGTTAGTTATTAGACTGTAATTTGTTAACAGGAGGTAGTCATAATATATATTGATTCTGTTTTTCTTTTTTATTTAAACGGCTTTTCCTAAAAAAAAAAAAATCGCACGTTACTTGGTAGGATTTTTACAATGACGCCCTAATTTGTTAACTAATTCTTATTTTAATCAACTTTATTTTATGCTGAAATGACTTTGAGTTTGAACCAGGTTAAATTTCACCAGTAACTTTATTTTTACCAATAACAGACTGTCATAATGGGATCTGCAGGTTTACCCAAACGTTAATTGATTTCTCTAGCAAATACATGTCTGCAAAAACAAAGTGACTGCTTAGAGCAATAGAAACGTCAGTCACCTGCTTTTAGAAGTTACCTTTTTTGACCTCAACTTAACTCGACGCACGATGCCAGTAGTTATGCATTATATATATTGTATGTTTATTTATTACTATTAAGATACTGTATTGTACGATTTTGAGATGATATTTTAGGAATTCGATGGTAAACAGGTCTGCTGTAGGTTCATGCTAATGATGAAGTTCAGTTTGTACGTGATAGTTTATGTGTCATGACATCACTTGATCCTGTCTACTCTAGGTTCATGCTAATGATGAAGTTCAGTTTGTACGTGATAGTTTGTGTCATGACATCACTTGATCCTGTCTACTCTAGGTTCATGCTAATGATGAAGTTCAGTTTGTACGTGATAGTTTATGTGTCATGACATTACTTGATCCTGTCTCCTCTAGGTTCATGCTAATGATGAAGGGTCAGCTTTGAGTGGTTATCTGCGTGCTTACAAATCCCGGAAGTGGAAGAGGCTTTGGTTTGTGGTCAAAGGTCAAGTGTTGTATACGTACAGGGCCAGTGAGGTGAGTCAGATTTGTTAAAATCTGATACCATTAATGAATTCTTTGATTAGGAAGGGTGTGGTTGACTTTATTTTACCAGATGTTAATTTCTTCTTTGAAATGAGATGGCTGATTAGTCATTTTAATTTTAGTTGTACTGAATGGCATTGTGGCTCTTGAAGTCATGTGACAAGTCATTTTTTCAGGAACAACCCCCCCACCCCGCCCCAACCACCCTTGTTTATTTTTGTGTCATTTATTACCAGAACAATTAATGGTATATAGAGAAGGTGAAACAGTTGCAGGTCATTAAACTCTTTCTATGGCAGTCGGGGTTTTCCACGTTTGTGCCAAACCAAGATAGCTGTATTTCATATCAAATTAAAGGAAATTTGACAGAGAATAAGAATATGTAAAAGATAAAACAATAAGACAATAATAGTTTTAATTTTATTGGTAATATGAAGTCAATTTTTTTTTAAAGTAAATGCTCACCAAATCTGAACATATCAGACTACTCTATGGTCTGTGTAGCTGGTATCCTATTCTGATGCAATCATCAGAAAGTATATCCATTTTGATCAGAATGTATTTTACATTTTGAAAATATTCCATTAAGGGATAGAGTTACACACATTTTTGTTAGGTTAATGTCAACCAAAGAAAACAGTTTCTCTGCAATGTATATAAACACAAATGTCAAACACATTATTTACAAAATGTTTTACTTTGTTATAAATTTCTTTCTGTCTGGTCCTTTCTGAAGCACTCCTTAACATACAGATGAGCCCTTCATGTGCATCTGGTGCACGCATAGCAGCCATCTTTAGTTATTTTGTGCACTTAGCAGTATGCACACTGTCAATCATGCCCTGCATAGTCAACGAGATGCTTATTTTCACCGAGACGCTCATCTGCACTGTTGGGCTTTTTCCCTAGCTTTGATAGGGTGGGCACTAGGGGAATGAATATTTCATGGTTCTGGGCTTTAGAAACTATTCTTCCTGCATCTTTTCTGCCTAATTTCCGACTTCTCTTTAGAGGAACAGAAGTAGTATTATCTGAATCCTCACTGTCACCATAGTAAAAAAAATAGTTTTGAGATCCTTACTAACAAAAATTCATAACTTTTAAACCACTTGAGCTAGAAAGTTGATCTTTATGCTTTTGTAATCCATTCTTTAGGCTCTATACAGCTGTGGTATTTTTATATTTTTAAAATTTTTACCGAAGTGGTGACTTTCCTTACTATTACTATCACCTCCTATATTCTATTTGGCATTTACCGATCCATCAGGAAGCTGAAAATCATCACTGGAATCAGATTCAAATGATTCATGGTTATTGTCCAATGTTTAAGCATCAATAATTCACAATAAAAGCTCTTTTGTTTGCAAACTTGACTACCTACGTGGTCTAGCAACAACTGATCTGCTTGAAGTAGGCATGTTTATTGTTTTTTTTAATAAAGTTTCAACACAAATTAAAAAAAAGGTCGCAATTAGTGGAAAAACAAATGTTAGCAAACTCTACTTCGCACAGGAAAGAAGTAGGAAGAATTATTGTTCATTTGAGAACATAAAACTTAGGATTGATAGTCGTAGGCAACAAAATAAGCTACAGAAATTTATTCAATGATATAATCGTCGATTGGCATGGAAAGAGAGTTAATGTAGCTTTTTTTTTTTTTTTTTTTTTTTTTTTTTTTTTTTTTTTTTTTTTTTTTTTTTTTTTTTTTTTTTTTTTTTTTTTTTTTTTTTTTTTTTTTTTTTTTTTTTTTTTTTTTTTTTGTTGTCTGTTGTTCAAGTTAAACTAATTTTATAGGACTTTCAAGATTCAGTGCAACAATGCTACCATCCAGGTTTTTTTGCATCCAACTTCTCATATTGTGTTTCTTTTTGTTAATTTTGTTTCTTTTAGACAATTTAATTTATGGGGGGGGGGGGAGGCATTTCAGATTTTCTGGTGGGCGGTGACATAGGAAGTGTGGACAGAGGTGCAGTCCGCCCCCAGGGGAATTTTTTTTATTGTGTGGTGGAGGGGTAGCATTTTAGGCCACGATGGAAAAAGTCTTAGCCTACCCAGGGCTGCACTTACCCTAGCTACGCCAATGGCCATAACGGGGACCAGGATGAGCTATAATTCCACCTTTCACTCAACAAAAATCTAAATACAGTTTTGTTGAGGGTATGCTTTTGGCTCCAACTAAGTTTTATCAGGGGAATCCTATATTGACCAAATATAAAATTAGAATTTAAGAAAATCATCTTAATCTAACAACCTTTGTGTGTTTCTTAAAGGTACCAACATTATCATTTGATAAGGGTAGATGGGCAGAAAGAAAGGACACGGGGGGCTAACAAACAAAAATATTGGAGGGCCAGAAAATTTTAGATAAACTAAAAATCAATGGTGAATTCATTATTTCTGCATGGGGGGAGGGGGTAAAATAGCAATTGAGAGGCATCAAAAGTGCACCTGTGCAGAAAAGTGTTGTAAAAAATAAAATTTCTGTAATTCATTTTAGTGCGTACTTTCACACTTCATGGAAGGGCAACAAAATTTTGTTGTCTCTCTACCTGGTTGTGTGGATACAAATGCTATAATTTAAGTTGTTACTGAGTAGTGTTGTTTTTATAATAATAGTGGCCCTCCCTCTCACCCCACCAGAGAGATGCCCTAAAGAAACACGGCTTGTCAATGATAATTAAAAGTACCAATATAGTTGAACAGCAGTTAAGTTGTGGTGCAGCTTAAACTTAAAACTGGGAGGTGCCTATTTTTGGGAGAAAAATTAGGGAATTTAGAATCAAAAGCTGTATTAACCTTTACTATTTGATCATCAAATATATAGAATGTATTAATATTTCATTTATTACCCTATTTCACTAATTTAATTAAAAGAATTATAAAAATGATGATTTATGATTTATTTTTTTATAAAAAATTATATTTTTGCTTTATTGTTGTACACTTAACCCCTCCCCCAGAGAGATGCTTGAAAGAAACACTGCTCCTAAAGATGACATTGTCTTGAACTTAGTATAATGTTTATAGAGTACTCCAGTCTGCTGTCATTTGATGCTGATGAGCACAGTCACTATTTCTTTCAGTAAAGGACAAAAATAATTATACAAATATTTAAATAACTATTGGTGGCACACCCAGTGTGGTGTTGGCCATCTTAAACAATCCCCCTCTCCCCCCCCCCCCCCCCCCCCACCCCCCCCCCCCTCATTTGATGCTGATGAGCACAGTCACTATTTCTTTCAGTAAAGGACAAAAATAATTATACAAATATTTAAATAACTCTTGGTGGCACACCCAGTGTGGTGTTGGCCATCTTAAACACTCCCCCTCTCCCACCCCCCCCCCCTCAACTACCCTCCACAGGTTTAGTTTCTCTGTCGCTACTTCCAATCTAATGGAGATAGATTAATGTTATAATGTATTGTGGTTCTCCAATAAGGAGCATGTCTCCTGAATGCTGTAAAATAGTTGTGACTTTTTTTAATTGTGTATTTTGCCTTTAGGACATGGCTGCAGTAGAGAGTATGCCTCTCCTGGGTTATGAAGTGACACGTTTGAACGCTGTGAGTACGCAATCTACCGTATGTGTGTGATCTTGCAGAGTTTGTGTCTTCCTTCTCAATAGTTGCATGATTAATAGGCATTGTTTCCTCCTTAAATACAATTCTGTAAATTTAAAAGAGGCCCAAAAAAAAATAATAATAACCTGTATATAAATAAATCTATAATAGGCCTCTAGTGTTTACCTGAGTCCTTTGTAGTTTGGTAAGAAGCAATGCTATTTTGTTCCACCTTGATTTACCCAACCAGGCATTTGAAGGTGCGGAGCCAGATTTACTTTTTGAGTTGACCCACCAGAACAACCAGCCTCTGGGGAACAGAAATCTTGGTGCTGAAAAAACCACTCAGAGGCTAATCTTCCGCACAGACACAGTGGCTGCAACAATCAAGTGAGTTCCTACTTCCTAGTGTTCACAAGACAAATCATATTGTTTGTGGTTTCATAAAATCAGTTGTATACTCTGTAATTTAAATTAGCGGCTTTTTGGGTTTTTTTTTATGTTTTCATTGAAGTTTTAATATAAAAACACCTCATTAATGTTTTTGGGGGGATTTTCTAGTTTGAAAACAAATTGAACTATTAAATAGGAAAAGTTACTACATAAGTTTGTATTGTTGAAATGTTTGAGAATCTACCATGATGAAACAAGAGACGTGCAATTCAATAATAATTTGTCGTTTTGTTTTGTTGTTTTTTTCAGGTGGGTGAGTGTCTTAACAGAGGCTTCGTGCACTCACTTAACATAATTTATGTTAAAAAATACTTGATTTCTTCATGGGCCTGAGTGAGAGCTGTGTTGAGTGCTGCCACAACATGCAGCATTCTGGGCGTGTCCTTTTCACAACTAATTTGGAAAATCCAGAAATATTCTTTGAGTGTGTGGCATGTCAAGAATAACCTTAAAAAGGATTTTGATGAATTTAAATAACTTTTTTTTTAATATAGGGGTCAACTTGACACATATGAAAATGAAAAGTAAATGCATTGAAAGTTGATACTTTGAATGAATAAGTTTGTAAAGATAATATTACCCCTCCCACTTCAAATTACTTCCCCCGTGTCCAAAATGCCTCCCCTGTGTTGATCAATTTCCTGGGGATTATCTAGCTGTATGCGAGTGCCGTTCTGTACATGCATCTTTGGAACATCACAAACTTGTGGATAAAATGACTAAAAGATATGAACACAAAAACTTGTCTTTCTTTGTAAATAATAATTTTGAGGTACCACTAGCTAGACAACGATGATTTGTTACTAACACAATAGTGTATTTATACATTTTTAAATACAAATATATATATATAAATGTCCTTGTGAGCAAAGTAGGATTATTGGAGAGAATTTTTTTTTAGGTAGGAAGAATTACGGCTTAAAAAAAGGAACTGCAAAGAAGCCAGAGGGATTTGCTATCCTTGTACGGAACTTGTGTGTTAATTCTATCACAAGTAGTGCAATGCCATTTTTTTTTTAAAATAAAAAACCATCCAACATTGGTGCAACTTGGTGGTTGGAAAGATAAGGTTAAAATGGTAAACACTATTCCAACAGCTTGAGAAAATGTTTTATTTCAAATGCTCTAGCATAATTTAGAATTTTGTTTTCACTGCAAAGCTTTTAATGAGCACTATAAATAAATGTATATAAATATTTGGCAAAAATACTCAAATGGGGTTATCAAAGAGAGAAAACAAACCTGTTGTCAGTTATATTTAAAATTGTCCCAACAGATAAAAGTGCAATTAAAAATGTAATTTCACCATTGACATTAATGCTGAAACAGTGCTTTTTTTATATAATAACAAAAACAGCTTTGTGTATAACACCAATTGCTCCTCTCTGCTCACAAGGAAGGATGTCATCATACATAAATATTGATGTTTAATAAACTTGAGCATAAATTATTTCCTAAAAGCTGCTTATTTACTCATAAAATTGATTATACGGGTGGCAATATCTGTTATATTCCTTGTAAAAATAGGTAGGCATCTGCTGGAGATTTTAATTTTAAAAATTCCTTTTCACATTGGTAGCCATCAGAGCCGTTAGACCTTGCAACCCAACGACTGCATGGGTTTAAGATATTTAAGGTGCCTATTGGTGAGGTGCAGGGGTCCTCAGAAAGTCACAGGTGGCAGGGAGACTCCGAAAGTCATAAGGTGGCAAGGGTCCTCAAAAAGTCATAGGTGGCAGGGGACCTCAGAAAGTCACAGGCGGCTCTGGTAGTCATTCTCCATCAGTGTTAAAACTTGATGTTATCTATTGTGGATTTTGTTTACTTTGGTTTTTAACATTTATTTTTAGTTGCAACAATGTTTTATTTTTAAACTTGTACACAGTAGAGGACAGCTTACACTTTTGTTTTGACTGTTCAACAGTATGGAGTTTTAATTCAGTTGATTTTGTTTTAAGAAGCATATAGTAAACAATGGTTCTAAATGTTAGCAAAATTAAAGAAAATTTTCTCATATTCATTTAATGTAGAAGGAATTTTATTAATATTTCTTTTTCATTTTTTGAAATAAAAAATTAAATGCTCTTTTTATATGCTTTTTAATTACTTATTTGGACAACTCCAGCATTTTAGAACTTCGGTTTTAAATTTTCAACAACCTGGTAAAAACCAAGTCTAGTTTTCAGTATGTTTTGAATTTAAAATTTGTTTTTATTGCTAATCTTGTAATTAACCTTTTGTTTTCATAAACATTAATAGGATCTCCATTATTGCCTTGAAAACATAAGAGGCCCTCCATTATTGCCTTGAAGCATAATAGGTCCTCCATTATTGCCTTGAAACATAATAGGTCCTCCATTATTGCCCTAAAGCATAATAGGCCCTCCATTATTGCCTTGAGAAATGAGGCTCCAGCTATGTACCCATGTAATAATCTTCTAAAAATAAGATAAGCTTTTAAACTGATGTAGTTTAATAAGGTCTATCAACAAGAAGATTGTCATAGTAGTGTATCCTCTTGACCAAACGAAATTTCACTACTTTGGAACTATTAATACTGGGTTTGGCCTTATGTCTTACTTATGATATAGCTTATAGCGATTAATGTTGCTACTTTTAAACTATGTAATTTATATCTTTTGCCATTATTGGGGGTAAAAATAACACTTTCACTCTGTAGTTTAAAATATCCTCAATTAAACATGGTTAAACAAGATTTGCCAATACAGTTTTAACTCAACATTATAAATGGTCTTTGAAACACGGGTGTTGACATGAAGTCACAGAGAGTTTTGCAAAGACACACAAAGAAGCATTATAATTATAAAAGAAGAAGACAGCTTTTATGGGGACTCAGCATAGTTAGAAAGAGCAACTTGTTTGACCGTACCTGAAGTGCCTTTGATCAATGGTTTTCCCACCTCTTCCTTTACCTATTGGTGGAATTTTGTACACAACTGTTTTAACTTGGCTCACGATATTTAACTTTATCTTTGTACACAACTGTTTTATCTCTAACCTGGCTTTAGCTTTGTTTAGGAATATGCCCTACTTTGGTGCACATTACATTTAAATCACCTTAAAAAGTGCAATTTTACTAACCCTATTTACTTATTGTGTTCTTTTTCTAAAATACACTTGTCATATCTATTAATTATTGTGCCTTGTGAGCAAGTACAAATATTGGATCATATTCTTAATTTTAATGGGTCAATATATATTTTGTATTAGTTTTTCTTACTCTTAGTGTATTTCTTTCCCTCTAGAAATATTGCAGGCACCATCTTTACTTTTGTTATGTCTTGCAAGAGAGGATAAACTCTTTTAATAGTCTTGTGTTCCATTGTTAGCATTGCTACCTTTGACATTGCCAGTTGAAATGGCTGCATGCAAGTGTCCCAATGCTCACAACAACAAATGGATTGTTTTCAAAGAGGTAATAATATTTTCTATGTACAAAACCAAAATGCAATTCATCTATTTGTACCAACTACTTTTACTATGTACCCTATAAAACTTACATTTACAGCACCAAATATTTTATGAACAAAAATTTTTATCCTCAATCTAGTGATCACTCGAAATATGCAAATTTACCAACAGTTTATGTCTAAACGCAAACACCCAAATTCTTTGTTCATTTCTAGTGTATAAATGTGTACAAGTATGTATAAATCATATAACCTAAACTACTGCATGTTAATTAGTGATTGAGGACTCCGCAAATGTTAGACATGCCTTTTGTTTTAAAGCTGATTTTTGTTTGAAAATTTAGTTTTACAAATATTATAATAGATTTCACAAAGGGCTTGACAGCCATCTTTATTGATATTATTGCATATAATTTGTTCCCTTGTTATTATATTCTACCTTTTTTTTTAAAAAAAAACTTTCTCTGTACCATTCAGCATTGCTGGTTATTTTAACCAATATTCCATGAATTTTTCTTATAAGTTTTATTTTTGTCAATTGTAAATAACGAATGTCAATTAGATACTCTGTTCTCCATTAATGTATTTCCAAATAAATGTACATGTTTGAGGGGAGGTCAGGTGTTATCTCACAGCTCCTGTTTGCTTCATGCAATCTTCAAAATTCATGACAAATCTTCCTTCTTTTATTTATGTGTCCTTGTGCAAATTATTATGAACCAAACATGAATCCTGCAATTTTTGTTTATTATTGATCAGGAGTGCTGTGAGCTTATTAAACCCATCGATCCATTTTGTTAATAACATGTATTGAACTTTTTAAATACCTATACACTTTCCTGCTAGCAAAATACAGGTGTTATACTGAGTTTAGTTATTCAGTTTCTTGTTTAGCTGATTCATTTTTTACTGGTGCTCTGTGGCGTCAACACTATTAATTTTAATTTTGCTGAGCATTGAATAACATGAGCGTTTTTTTTTTAAATAAAAATAGTTCACATTTTATGGAAACTTCCTTACTTTGAAAATTAAAGAGTTAAATATAACATATGTTAAGAAACTGTAACATTTTATTCAAAACATAAGTGTTTGATTAGTGGGAGTCATAATCATCACAACAGTACTAAATAAAAAATATTTTTAAAAAAGTTGTATTACTATGCTATGCGGATTAGCTATTTAACTAAAATTGACTCTGTTGACTTGTATTTGGCACTAAGTATAAAGTATCATCATTTAAAGGAATGAAACCTCTTACTCCAAGATGACTTCTTTCGGCTCTCTTCAATTCAAATTTAAAGTTAAAGTCCTTGGTCAAAGCTGGACAGATTTGTGATTACATTTTGAACTTTATCCCAATTCATAATTATAATGAAGTCTGATGGGCTTTTTATGTTGACAAATAAGTGCAATATTTTCATTTGTGAATTTGTCTAAAAGTGGCATCAGAAATGCTTATCAGTTTTGGTTCTAAATAATTAATGTAATTATTACATCTAAATTTCAGTTTTAAATTCTTCCTTTGTGGACTGAACAAATCTTACCATTAACAACATTAGTCAACTATCCACCATAACTTATAAGAGCTTTTATAACATAGATAGATATGTGCAGATTTTTTAGGCTTGCAGTAATTGTTTAAACAGTTGCCAGCAGTCTAATCAATAATTTGCTTAGATGCTCATCCATATTAATGGTTATATCATTTGCTGTCATTCCTCAACATATTAATAAAAAAAACAATATGTTTGATTATTTTGTTTTTCTTTTACTTACATTACCATAAAAAAAAATGGTTTTACTTTTTGATAACTTAAGCTAAAAGATGTTTTTAAAAAGGTGACATAACTTTTCAACACAAATATTAAGAATTGTAAATTTGTGTTACAATGCCATTGGGTAGCAATGATAAAAAAGTCTTTCTCAGTTATTTGCTCTGTGTCTTTCTGGGTGACACCAACAGGCATTGAAATAGTTTCTAGTCCATCCATTACTTTATCATGAGCTCATGAGTCTGTCTGTGGGATCTGTTTTTCTGATTATCAGAATCATGAATTCCACCTAAGGAGTTCTTGCCATTCTGCTATTTGCCCAACATCTAGGGGGATGACCCTCAATGTGGTGAGTGCCAACTTGTACCAAATACAACTGTTTGTCTAAGGGGTGCTTGGGATTGTTAGCTAGTTTATTCATACACTCAAAAGAAGAATAAAAAGATAATGATAAGAGCAATGCAAATAAAGTTGATAGATTTATATTTATTCTTTGGCTCAGTCACAAACCAGAGGTAACATTACAAATAATGCATCAGATAATTTACTATTTAATCACATGGTGACATCTCAATTTTTCTTAACAGGATATAGAAACAGAATCAAAATTTTCTTCAAATGTGCCATTTCATGAATTTTGAGCTTTAACACTGCACATGATTTTAAAGTTGAAGTATTTAAGTCCAGGTCTTACTAAAGACATGAAAGTTAGCAAGAATTTCAATTTAATATAACAACAGACTTTCATCAAATTTATGCATTGTGCAAATTACTTGATGCCTTGTGAAGTTTTAAGATCAGACAGTGCACCAACACTATGTTACATAATATTCTCTTATACAGGTTACCTGTCAGGCAACATAAAAAATGAGTCTAAATAAGATGAATTTCAATTTACGATGTAGTAGATTAAAATAGAATGAATATTTGACTAAATTATGTTGTTTAATGTGGTCTTAATCACATGTACACAAACAAAACAGGTCAGAATTATAATACAGATAGTCTTCAATGAACAGTGGGGCACATAAAGTCTGTGCACATACATTTACATGAACATTACACATAACTTGATAACCGCACTGTTAAATAATTTGTTATTGCACATATTTCTTATCACACAAACAGTCATTCAATGAGACTTGGTGTTCTCTAAATGTTGGACCCTCAAGGAAGCACAGGTCATTTAACATCAGAAATACTGCAGTAGTAAGAGGCTGTCTTGCCTATTTCACATCTGATTAGCTTCAGCCGTAAAATTTCATCTACAAGGTGGCTGACAGAAGCTATTTTTGTACTTGTTTCTATCTGCATTAACTGGTGACCCATGAATGATCTCGCTACTGTGTTACAGACAGTTCTTTTAAAGAGAGCAATCTTGTCTAAAAAATTCAGTGTAATACAAACAATTCACATTAATCACTGGTACTCGGTGCTTATAAAATAAGTTTCTACATTTTATAAAGTGGTTGAAAATTTCAGGGGCATTTTTTTTTAATTTTAAATAAATTTTAAAAAGAATAGAATGCATCATATTTATTATTAGAGGGTCTTTTATTTACTGTTGCTTAAAAATATATTATATCTTTTCTTATAAAAACTAAAATCAGTTGACATAAATATCTCAATTTTTGTCATGGAGTCAAATATTGCTTGAATATTGAAACAGAACATGATAATCAGCATATATCACAGTGATTTTTTCTCCAGGGAATTTAAATCCCTACAATATTTACAGGGCAGATAAAATAAATAATGACCCACATATCCACTTGACCAAGAGGTATCCACTTTCAAACCCTAGATGAACCATCTATTACATATTAAAAACAAAAAAATGAATCAATGCATTTTTCTAAAGCCAATCTGCTACTTGCCAAGAACTTTCACACAAAAAAAAATTATATTTTCAAAAAATGAGAAATTTCATCACCAAAGTTTAAAACTGGTGGCCAATCCACATCCAGAGGGCCACTTGCCATGCTGTGTAAAATACTGTGTCCCTCAGATGTCTGATTTATCACTAATAAACATTCCTTCTTCATTCCATTGACAAAGAAATTTATTTTTCTTTTTTTAATTGAGAGAAAAGATAAGATGATTTCCCATTTTCTAGTTTTATTTAGTTTCTTAGCATTTCACCATCCACATTAAGAAAAAAACAGTTCTAAACAACTTTTAGTGGATGTTTATGTTATTAAAGTGGCCCTGAAGCCATCTGAGTTGACCACACCTAATGTGAAAGGGTGCAATGATCCAGAATGAATTTGTGCAGACACTGACTTGAGGGACATGACTAGAAATTAAAATCCCAATCTCTCCTCCTCTCACAGAAGTAAATTTTAACAAACAACATTAACCATTCCAAATTCTGATCTGGCATAATGAGAAACCAGGTTTAATTAGGAATTTAATGGGATGCTTTAAAAATCCAACCCAAAATGTTGTTCACAGCTGGTTGTTTGCAAACAAGATTTAGAGAGTATTTGGGTTACACTTTGTTTTATCAAATATACCGTATTTATTGGTGTATAACACGCCCCCGCGTATAACACACACCTCAATTTAAGAAGGAAATTTCAGAAAAAAACAACTAAACATTATATTGGCGTATAACACGCACACATCATTTGCCCCCTATTTTCATGGAGAAAAAGTGTGTGTTATATGCCAATAAATACGGTATTTACATGGCATTAGGCAAGAAAAAAAAATGTTGCTTTTTCTTGCTTGTTTTTTTTCAATATTTGTAACTGTTTGCTCCTGGAATATAATAGTGGTTTTCAATGTACCAAAATGATTCTACCTATACAACTTGTCATGCTATTTTCACTTTGTGTAGTAGTATGTTTCCACTGCATGGACACAAGCGCTATAAAAGTACCGGTACTCAATCAATCATCATTATCAGGTGTGGCAATGTCATTAACCCCATGAAGCCCGGGTTTGAGCCTTAGTCTTGCAGCATACAAGTCATTTCTTACAGAGAGCACCACCTTCTGCCCAAAATGTTTCGGGTAACTTTGAATCTTTCCCCTTCGCCAGTCACACTGACACTTTATTGCAAGCTGAAATCAATGCATTAGACCCTCAGGGGATACTTCAGACGGATGTTTTCATTGTGTATTCGATTTCCACCCACAGCTGGTACAGCTATCCGCACCCCATTTCGCTTGTAATGGTCGATCAACTTGAAAAGCCTGTCTGCGTTAAAGCCGTTCTCGTACAGGAAGTAGTAAATACCTTCATTGCCTCTGTTCGCTTCATTTATTTGTAAGTGGATTAGCTCCTGTTGGTGGCTGAATGAAGGGGGAGAAAAATAGTACAGAGAGAGTTATTGTAATATCTAAACTTAACAAGAAAAAAAATTATATATATATTTTTTTTTATCTATAGTGGGAAACATAAAAAGAAATAAAACAATTTTTGCCATATGCTGCTAACATGAATTAGAAAAGGATCAGAACATGTATCAGAAATGATACCTTTAGCCTAATTGAGAATATTTTTAAAATTCAAACAGGCTTATGTTCTGTAAATAAATATTTTTTTTTATACAAACATTTAAAGCTGTTATCTAAAAATGACCTTTGTTTAAACCAATTTATTTTGGTAACATACAACAAGTTAAAGATTACTGAAATCTTTGTGTCAACAGCTGATTTATTTTTTTTATTTTTTTTTATTTTTCTTTTAACATATCCCATACAGCCCAGAATGCTCACTGACCCAGAATGCGCACTGACCAAGAATGCTCACTGACTTCAATTTCAATTTATTTTTTTTTCTCAAGGTGGTTCGCTTAAGGTGGTTTTCCAAGAAAAGCTGCCTCACATAGCTAACACAGCCATTCCACCGCAGTACATACCCTTAAAACGCAGTTTTAACATTGGTAGGTAGTCTGACAACATTACCAATGTGCCATAAAACAGGCTAAAAATGCACTTAAAAAGTATACAATCATTAATTTCTGTTTTAAATTAGTTAACTTAAAAGTTCTCACATATTGAATAGCTTTTATGTCAATTTTGTTTTATGCTTAATGATAAGCACTATAAACTTATATACCTAATAGTAAGAATAAATTTGTTCATGCGTTTGGATTTCCAGACAACATAGACACCATCTCGCTTTATATGTTTCTTCATTTCTTTCAGAACCTGAAAACAAACAAATTTCGTTAATTAAAATCAATAAATTAACATGTGTATTCTTAAAACTTAATGCTATCACCCAAGACTTCTAGCCAAAGAGCTCAAGAGTATGTTAGAAGACGCAGCCTGAGGTGGAACATGATAATGGGAGTTCCTCTCACAGTTATATTTTGAAAAGTTGTATATCCTTTACATTTATTGATGATTTTTTGCAGTTTTGGTCCAAAAATATCTCTATGTGTTGGTCCTACATTTGAATATTCCATCAATGCTCAGCATTACGAGCATTTTAGAAGTTACAAACCTGATTGATTTGTCCTAATCAAATGATAGAGACACCTTCAATGATTGTGCCCGTCAAACTAAAGGTACCCGTTACACCAGAAGCTTACTAAAGGAAATGGAGCTTAATTTTAACTGAGCTCTGCAATGCCAGATGAACAAGCGGTTCCCCATTAACTACTTAAGTAGATGGTCAATGCCAGTTGAACAAGTGGTTTCCCAGTAACTACTTAAGTAGATGGTGAATGGGATGAAACAATGAGCAGGAATACCCACAACCCTACTAGCACTGTATATCAGGAGCATTTTCTGCTCAGGATCTATGACCTACCCCCAACCCTACTAGCACTGTATATCAGGAGCATTTTGTGCTCAGGATCTATGACCTACCCCCAACCCTACTAGCACTGTATATCAGGAGCATTTTCTGCTCAGGATCTATGACCTACCCCCAACCCTACTAGCACTGTATATCAGGAGCATTTTCTGCTCAGGATCTATGACCTACCCCCAACCCTACTAGCACTGTATATCAGGAGCATTTTCTGCTCAGAATCTATGACCTACCCACAACCCTACTGGCACTGTATATCAGGAGCATTTTGTGCTCAAGATCTATGACCTACCCCCAACCCTACTAGCACTGTATATCAGGAGCATTTTGTGTTCAGGATTTATGACCTAACCACAACCTTACTAGCACGGTATACCAGGAGCATTGTTGTAATTATTTGTCCAAAGCAAATCCATCTGATTACAAATGTTAATAAGGTAGTCTTGCCTAAAATAAGATATGTTTGCAAGACTAAAAAAAACTGAAGAAACTGATCTCTTTTGATCAAGACAAGACTTTAAGATTCGCACATACCATTTCTCCATTGAGGTTAGGGTTCCAAGCTTCCAGACGTGCCAAGTCTTCTTGTAGATTCGACAAGTCATGGTGTGAATGACTACCTACACCAACTTGGGCACTGTCGATGTAGTTGTACCGCAGCTCATCATCTGACCTAAATGTTGTGTTCAGCCTGTCACCCTGAAGCTCATCTCTCCTGCAAGCCTCAGCACTTGAACTCGTCGGCCGGCCCAGAGCATCGTGAGTAAGAGGCCGTGTATGAAACAGGTCCCCTGGGGTATCATGCAATATCTGATGTCCGCCATTTGCGGCGATACTTGTGTATTTTATGCCGTCAGGGTTATATTCCGTGCTTGAGCCCTGTGTTCCATAGCTGAACACCCCACTGCTGTTTGTGCCCGATAAAAATTGAGGATTGCCCGTTTTGGATCGGTAAGCAACCAGGTGGACTGGCTGATGGGGTGGATGCTGAGGTAAGACCTTCACATTTGGCAGCGACTGTTCACGTCTATGATGAATGCCAACCTCTTGAGAATTGGTCAATGCCTGCATTAAAGAGTGCGGCTGCTGCATGACCATGTAGTGCTGCTCTCCCGGCTGACCGCAGACATTGGCTTGGGGCTGCCTCTCACTGAGAATTGTCCGTGAATGATCCCTGGGCGTATAGTGAGATTGTTGCTTTAGGGCATCTTGAAAAGCTGGGCTTCTCTCTTCATCATAAAAAGGTGGAGGTGGGGTGTAGCGGTACAAATTTGATGGGGCTGTTTGAGCAGGTTCCAAATTCTTGGCATGATGCTCCATGGTCGTGCCATCCAATCTGCTCTGGTTCTCCATGTTTAAAAACTCCTGTCGCATAACCGACTGCTGTTGGCTTTTCCACAGCAGCGGCACTTCTGTAGACTGGGGCTCGACAACACTGTTCATTCTGTGTTTTTTCTGGGGTGGATCTAGACTGGATGTTGGGGAAGATTCTTTGCTCACTGGTATTTTACTTAATTTTTCAATGAATGAGTGAGTCACATAATCCGACCCTACGCCATCACCATCAGAGATTCTTCTAGACTTTTCACACACGTAATCCCCACCACCCTGCTCCTCTGATAATTCATCCATACTGGATTCCAGGTTATCCATATCCTGAAACTTAAGAGCTTCACCCTCATTTGCCTTTGACAACATTGTCCACTTTTCAAGGTCGCATTCAGCTTCCAAGTTGTTCTGAAACACACAGTGGTCAGCTCTTATCCCACCGTTGAAGCTCAAGTTGTTTTGTTTCTCTTCAAGTGCAGCCCTCTCAGGAACTATGTTTTTTTCTTGGGTCAACACGCCAGAACACAGCTCCATATCAATCATGCTAAAATTGGGCACATTACAGATATGCTGCGAGAGCAAGTTAACATTCGGAGCGTTGGTCTCTGGGAAAAAACTTTTGTCTCTGAATGTTTTGCATTGCTGCGATTTCTGATCAGTGTTTTCTTTGGACAATGGGTACTTAATTAGTTGCGGCCCATCCTGAGAATAATCATCAATATTATTATCCACTGAGCTAAAAGAGAGAGTCTGTGACGATGGGGCATTCGCAAAGATGGAGAAATTGGCACGGTCCATAGAAGAATTTGCTGTAACATTATTAGAGTCACTTTTTATGGATGCCAGAGGAAGGCACTTTAATTCTTCAATCTTTGTGTGGTCTTCCGCCTGAAATAAAACCAAAAAAAATTCAATTAAAGAAGAAAATAATCATTTAACCAAGTAACACAAATATACTTACCAGTGGTTTCCAATATGTGTGCCCCAGCTCCCTTACTGGGCAGCAACGAAATATTACAAAATATTCATAATTCCTTTGACATATATATCATCTAGTAAACTTGGAACAAACCAGTAGTAACTACTTAGTAACTTAGTAATGATATTTTGTCACAACTGGTGAATCTGGTACCAAACTCAGTAATAACTGTTTGCACATGCCCTTTATCTAACACTTTAATTTGTTTCAATTGCTATTTTGAAGTCTATTTTTAGAATTTGACATAGGGCATCTTTGGAAAAACCTTCATTCAGCAAGGGTGACAAGATTTTTTTAAATTTAAGAACCACTGATATTTTACAATGAATTAAAACAAAATAATGTTTTAAATGTTGTGTACCATTTTCAAGTATAGTATACTTTTGATGAGTAGTTTTCTGTTATTTGTTGTTTTTTTAAAGGAAACATGGAGAATATTAAAAGTACATGTCATCAATTTAATATATATAAATATATATATATATATATATATACATATATACATATACATATACACATATATATTTAGTTCGTTTGTTAAATAGCAAAAAGGTCTTAAATTCATTCCTTTCAATTTCTGGATTGGCTCACTTGAGTTAGTGGAAGTTATTTATAATAATAAGCATTTCATCCTGCATAAGAAATGCATCCAGTTCGGGGACTTACCTCCTGTCTGAAAAAACTGTAGCCACTCATCTGTGAATGCTGTGAAATGTTGGATTTAAAGGAAGCTGGTTTCTTCAGCTCCGTGTCTTCATTAGCTGAATGGTAAAGTAAGGTCAGCTGCTGCCCCTGTTACGCAATTTGTTAATGGAAACATTGTGAATTAGTCAGGCCACTCTAATAAGAATATTATTTGCCATATAGTTATTTCAGAGACTTTAATCAAAAAAAAAGACATTGAGTACCAGAGAGTTGGTCTATCGTTTTTAATTTAAACAAATAAAATTAGTCTGCTCATATAGCATGGATAAAAGATAAGATGATAAGATAAGATAAGAAGGATAAGATAAGATAGGCTTCCTTTTATTGATCCAAATAAACGGAATTTTTTTTATTATTATTACATTGTACATATTCATTTTCAGCACAAGGAAAACAAACTTTAACAATGACCGAACAAACTTAATTTAAACACAAAACATTAAATTACTTCCCAAGTGCAAAATAAGTCATCGTCACAAATAATAATTCAATTGGTTATGTCTGTATGGCTGTAATAATAATAAAATCCCCAGAAGTTAGCACTAATGTGGATTCTTATTAAGTGCGTTACATGAGTGCATGTTTTGTCAAGTAACTGAGGCTGATGGGTAGTTGATGCATTGCTGCCGCCATCACTAGGCCCAGGTTTTTTTTTTCTGTATACCATACAACTTCACTCCCTAAGAGACGTAATTAACTTAACCAGTGATCATTTTATTTTGCAACAGCTCTAATTAAAAACTAGGCTTTCACTTTTCTTTCTATAAATGAAGATTTACCAGCCCAGTAAAGTTCCCCTGGTGCAGTGGTTCCCAACACTTCTTAGGAGCTCCTTGACCACGCCAGGTAATAAATAAAAATAAAAGAATAAGATGAGAAAAAAATCAGAAAACTAAGGAAAAAACACAAAAAGTGTCATTAAATATTATTTAGTTTTTAAATATCTCCCCCCCCCCTTTTACAACAAACACTACTCCTAAATGCAGTTAACAATGTAGACATAGTGTAACCCTAAGGGGCTCCCTAAAGAAATTGTTTCCAATAATTAATAAAAAAAAATAAAAGAATAAAATAAGAAAAAAATCAAAAAACTAAGGAAAAAACACAAAAAGTGTCATTAAATATTTTTTAGTTTTTAAATATCCCCCCCCCCCCCCTTTTACAACAAACACTACTCCTAAATGCAGTTAACAATGTAGACATAGTGTAGCCCTAAGGGGCTCCCTAAAGAAATTGTTTCCAATAAGGGCTCAGAGAGTCAAACAGTTTGGGAACCACTGTCCTAGTGTTTCTGTTACTGAGTCACTGCCTTCCTGTTGAACTTATTTCACACAAAACTAATTAATTACACAATGAGAAGACTTACTCTCAGCTCCTTTGCAGGCGTTGACCAGCTGACCCAAGGTCCAGGGCCCATAATTCTGTAACTGGTCAGGTCCCCGCCAAGGAGAGCCCACAGGGCTTCCCTCAGAGGGAACTCCGTGTTGGTGGTCACCTGCTGGAACTGTGGGCGACAGGGGGCGTGGCTGTCTCCGACACTGTACTCCAGCCTGATGTACAGCTGCATCGTGTTGCTCTCTGGGGAGGGGGGATGAGACAAATAGGTCAGTCACCAAACTGGGGAGGGGGGATGAGACAAATAGGTCAGTCACCAAACTAGGGTGGGGGATGAGACAAATAGGTCAGTCACCAAACTAGGGAGGGGGGATGAGACAAATAGGTCAGTCACCAAACTAGGGAGGGGGGGTGAGACAAGAGGGGGGGTGAGACAAATAGGTCAGTCACCAAACTCATGCTGGCATCACAGATTATATGTTTGGAGATTCTCTAAGGCCTAGGCATACAGTCTTTTCCTTGGCACAAACATTATGTTAAAGTCTATAAATTGGCACAATCATGATGTTCAATTCAATATGTGGACATAATCATGATGTTCAAGTAAATTTGTTGGCAATCATGATATTCAAGTCAAGTTGTTGGCACAATCATGATGTTTTTAAAGTCAATTAATTGGCACAATCATAATATTAATGACAATATGTGGGCACAATCATGATGTTAGTCTAATTGTAGGTACTGTCGTCATAGTCAGATTGTTTAAAATGAAGCCATTGGACTTGGGAAAAAATCGTTTTACTCACAGATTTCGAAAGCATCAAATAACAGAGCTATTGTGTGTGGTACGTACCGTTATGGACGCTAATAATTGGCTCGTAGAAGAAACAATACGTTGCAGAAGACTGTCCTTACAGCACTGAACAGAAGACTGACCTTAAAGCACTGAACAGAAGGCTGATCTTACAGCACGTAACAGAAGACTGATCTTACAGGACGTAACAGAAGGCTGATCTTACAGCATTGAACAGAAGATTGATCTTACAGCATGTAACAGAAGGCTGATCTTACAGCATGTAACAGAAGACTGACCTTACAGCACTGAACAGAAGACTGACCTTACAGCACTGAACAGAAGGCTGATCTTACAGCATGTAACAGAAGATTGATCTTACAGCACTTAACAGAAGACTGACCTTACAGCATGTAACAGAAGACTGACCTTACAGCACGTAACAGAAGGCTGATCTTACAGCACGTAACAGAAGATTGATCTTACAGCATGTAACAGAAGACTGACCTTACAGCATGTAACAGAAGACTGACCTTATAGCACTAAACAGAAGGCTGATCTTACAGCACTGAATAGAAGGCTGATCTTACAGCACGTAACAGAAGATTGATCTTACAGCATGTAACAGAAGAATGACCTTACAGCACTGAACAGAAGGCTGATCTTACAGCACGTAACAGAATACTGATCTTACAGCACGTAACAGAAGACTGATCTTACAGCACGTAACAGAAGACTGATCTTACAGCATGTAACAGAAGGCTGATCTTACAGCATGTAACAGAAGACTGACCTTACAGCACTGAACAGAAGACTGACCTTACAGCACTGAACAGAAGGCTGATCTTACAGCATGTAACAGAAGATTGATCTTACAGCACTTAACAGAAGACTGACCTTACAGCATGTAACAGAAGACTGACCTTACAGCACGTAACAGAAGGCTGATCTTACAGCACGTAACAGAAGATTGATCTTACAGCATGTAACAGAAGACTGACCTTACAGCATGTAACAGAAGACTGACCTTATAGCACTAAACAGAAGGCTGATCTTACAGCACTGAATAGAAGGCTGATCTTACAGCACGTAACAGAAGATTGATCTTACAGCATGTAACAGAAGAATGACCTTACAGCACTGAACAGAAGGCTGATCTTACAGCACGTAACAGAATACTGATCTTACAGCACGTAACAGAAGACTGATCTTACAGCACGTAACAGAAGACTGATCTTACAGCATGTAACAGAAGGCTGATCTTACGGGACGTAACAGATGACTGATCTTATAGGGTGTAACAGAAGACTGATCTTACAGAATGTAACAGAAGACTGATCTTACAGCACGTAACAGAAGACTGATCTTACAGCACGTAACAGAAGACTGATCTTACAGCATGTAACAGAAGATTGATCTTACAGCATGTAACAGAAGACTGATCTTACAGCATGTAACAGAAGACTGATCTTACAGCATGTAACAGAAGATTAATCTTACAGAACGTAACAGAAGGCTGATCTTACAGCATGTAACAGAAGACTGCTCTTACAGCATGTAACAGAAGATTGATATTACAGCATGGAACAGAAGACTGATCTTAAAGCATGTAACAGGAGACTGATCTTACAGCATGTAACAGTAGATTGATCGTACAGCACGGAACAGAAGACTGATCTTACAGCACGTAACAGAAGACTGATCTTACAGCACGTAACAGAAGACTGATCTTACGGGACGTAACAGAAGACTGATCTTACAGCATGTAACAGAAGACTGATCTTACAGCACGTAACAGAAGACTGATCTAACAGCATTTAGCAGAAGACTAATCTTACAGCACGTAACAGAAGACTGATCTTAAAGAACGTAACAGAAGACTTATCTTACAGGACGTAACAGAAGATTGATCTTATAGCGTGTAACAGAAGACTGATCTTACAGCACGTAACAAAAGACTTATATTACGGGACGTAACAGAAGACTGATCTTAAGGGACGTAACAGATGACTGATCTTATAGGGTGTAACAGAAGACTGATCTTACAGAATGTAACAGAAGACTGATCTTACAGCACGTAACAGAAGACTGATCTTACAGCACGTAACAGAAGACTGATCTTACAGCACGCTAAAAAAAAAAAAACGACACCAAAGCAAGTGATACTTAACATTTATTTTAAGTATATAAATAAGTGTCTATACAAATACAGTTACACGGTGACCTCAGGGCTACTATTTAATTTTTTTTTGTAATTTCCAAGATTTTGTCAAAATATTTCCCAAGATTTCCCAAGATCATGAAAATATATTACAGGGTTTTTTTTTTTAAGGATCTTCGGAATTTTCTTTTAAAAAGTGAGTTTTTGTCCTGAATGGGGTGTGGCAGCTTTGGGTGACGTCAGTATCAAGGTTATCCTAGCAGACAAGTTGTGGAGGCTAACATGTTTAGTGTTAAGTCAAAAGTGTCACACAAGTGATGGTCACCCAATCAATTGCCCCTCTCTTAAAAGTCAAAATCTAATATGGGGAGAGACTGCAATCAGGTTAGTAAAATGGGAAATGAGTAAAACAAAGTAAGGTTAAACCTTAAAAATGGAACGCAACAAAACAACGGACGTGTCGGCAGGAAGCCTTCGTCAGCGAACAAACAACAAAGAAAACAGAATAAAATATATATAAAAAATACAGCACTTAGCTGAGAATTAGTGACCACGAGGGCAACAAAAGAATTGTGGCCCATTCTTAAGAGTCACGCCACTGATTACGATCTAGGCCCATAGACTGGCACAATTTTCATTCACTCCGCATGAACAAGGTATGTGAGCCGTGCTGGTCAGTTCTCTGTAGGTCAAGTTAAGTGTGGTCGCTAGTGACGGATCCCACACGATTTCTAGTCAACAAAAGACTTGCAGGACAATTGTCCCATCCCGGACACACACATTTAGAAAACAATTTTCTTTTTTTTTTTTTTTTAAAAGTTAATTTTATTTCATCAAGTCTCAGATTGTCACAAAGTGTCCTATAAGTTAATATAAGTCAGGACCAGTAAAACCTACTTAACTGCGTTGATTGTTAAGCTCAGGAGCTCCAGTACAAATATTCTTAAGCGTTTTAAAGTCACGACCACCTTTTTATAGAAGCTAACGTGAGCCTTACCGCGAAAATAGAAGAACAAAAATAATAAAGGCTTTTAAATTTGGTACATTTCTGTAAATTTAGATATATTTCAACTAGATTTTTCAGCACTGAAATTAACGACATACTTGATGACATAATTTGATGAAATATTTGATGACATATTTGATGACATATTTAATCAAATATTTGATGCCGTGGTTGACATTGTAACTCGGATATCAATTGAAAAAGAAACTTTAAAAAATCCCAATTTTTCTTAGTGTATTGTCTTGTTTCAGCCGGCTACCCCATAGAAATCCCTTCCCAACCCCATTAAAGATTGCGTCCACTGGGCTGGGAGCCGGTGCTCTACCAGGCAGTGTTTCTTTCAGAAATCCCCTCCCCCCCCCCCTCTTTCCCCCGTTACTGCTTCGTGCAGGGGCGACTCAAAGCACGGCATTTTGTGTGGGTTTTTAGTGTATTGTCTTGTTTCAGCCGGCTACCCCATAGTTATCCCTTCCCAACCCCATTAAAGATTGCGACCACTGGGCTGGGAGCCGGTGCTCTACCAGGCAGTGTTTCTTTCAGAAATCCCCTCCCCCCCCCCCTCTTTCCCCCGTTACTGCTTCGTGCAGGGGCGACTCAAAGCACGGCATTTTGTGTGGGTTTTTTTTTGTTTTTGTGGTTTATTTATTTATTTATTTGTAAGTTCGTGACTCGCTTTGCAATGTTATATCCTTTATTTTATTCAACCTCGTCTAATTATTTTTTTTTTCATTTTGTTTTTAATATAACATTTTTATTAATATTATTTCTTGAAGTTTTACATATTTGAAAAATAAATATTTAATTAAATATGTTGACAGGTTTTTAATGAATTAATTATCTTTATTTCTTGTTATAATTTTTTTTTAAATTATATTTTGGGTGGTAGCTCTTCATCATTAAATTGGTGATGAAATTTGTAACAGGGCTGTTTCATTAAAAAGTCTGACTTTTAAAAAAAAGGAAACGGAAAAAAAACAAAAAAAGAGTAAGAAAGAGAGAAACGGAAAAAGAACTAAAGACATAAGTTGTATTGAGACGCTTTCTTTAAAAGAAAAAAACAACGAATCAAATCATGGACCATACTCCACTGGATGCGACTTGTGGGTATGGCTATCACTACTAATTCAGTTTGTTGTAAGATAACACATTTAGGATGTGGACGGGTCATGGGCCCTTTGAAATTGCCCCACAATCACGGTACTCTCCACGTCCTGGGATAAAGACTTCTAGGAATCCCGTGCAGTTACCCCACCCACCTGGTCACTCCTAAAAAGCCAGGTACCGGTTTAAACGCTGGCGGATAGAGTAAGGCTCAGTAAGGTGACCATTCTAAGGGTCAATAAGGTGACCATTCTAAGGCTTAGTAAGGTGACCATTCTAAGACTCCATAAGGCGACCATTCTAGACTCCGTAAGGGGACCATTCTAAGGCTCCGTAAGTTGGCCACTTTAAGGTTCAGTAATGTGACCATCCTAAGGCTCATTAAGGTGACCATTCTAAGACTCCGTAGGGTAAACATTCTAAGGCTCCGTAAGTTGGACATTTTAAGGTTTAGTAAGGTGACCATTCTAAGGCTCAGTAAGGGACCATTATAAGGCACAGTAAGGGATCATTCTAAGGCTCAGTAAGGTACCATTCGTATTGTTTTTACCATTACAGAACTGGATTTTGGATATTTGTCCTGGCTAGTCGTGAGTTGTAACCAGTGCAGATAACGACTAAAAATTATTTTTTTAAAATAAATTAAGTGAACAAAAGATCGAGTACAGCTGATATCCAGGCGTAAATATATCAACAATTAAAAATAAAATATGCAACTCATCCGAATTTGCGTCACTGTACTGTAATAATTAATTAATATAGAACACCTCACAGACAGGAAAAGTTCTCCAGGTAACCACAAATAATAAAATTATTTTTAGACACGCATTTTAAATGTCGTAGTTAAACATTTTAAAAACAGATGATCGCCTTAGGATACAGAGAAACATTTTTCTTTTTTTTTTTGTTTCGAGGAAAAAGGGGTGGAGCTTAATTTCCAACCTTATTTGTGTCCTGATGACTCCGGGTCAGGACGCGTGTGTTTTCGAGGCTGCGATCAGAACGAGACCAGCAAGCGGGGCGGTCGGGGATATATTCACCTGGACACGTGACTTACCTGTGACAGACTTAAAAAAACACACCTACGAAAGTAGTCCTGACAGCCATTATTGGCCTACTTGGGGCCACAAGGAAATGTCAAGATGGCGGTTAACATAGATATCGTATTGTGGATGGTGTGCGAGTCATGATTTGACATCAGGTCGACTGTGGGCAGGAGCAGGATGGTCATTTAAAGTGGGAAATAAGCCCAATAAAAAATATTTAAAAAGCTGCAATTGATCATTTAAAAATGCATTTAATAAATATTGATACGAGCAGGGGTGGGTGTGGGGAAGGGGCAGAGAGAGGAGAGAGAGAGGAGAGAGAGGGAGTCTCCGGTGGTGGTTGGTTGGTTTCTACAGGGAAGCAGTGATGTTGGTGTGGCATAGAAAATGTGGGGGGTTTTTTAGGAAGTATTATCCACAATAACAAACTGGTTGGGAAAGGTGGGAAAGGGGGGGGGGGATTTCAAGGTTCGGATTCAATGGTAGTTGCAAGGTTAAGAGATCAAACGAAATGGGTTTGGCTAATTTATGGGAAATGTTACTTTCATTGTACAAAACAGTGCTGGGTGTTTTTTTTTTTAAATATCATCATTCCCACAAGACAGTTTCAAGTGTTCTCATAATAACAGTTATTCGTACAAAACATTTTTGGGTGTTTAAAATATCATTATTCGTCCAAAACAGTGTTGGGTGTTATTATAATATCCATCATTTGTACAACACAGCTTTTTTTTTAGCGTGTGTGTTTTTAATATTCATACTATCTCTTAAATATATNTATATATATATATATATATATATATATATATATATATATATATATATATATATATATATATATTGACTGCTTCCACTTCCAGATAGCGCGCAAAATAAAATTCCCGATCACTACGCTAAATGATTTTTTTTTTTTAAATAACCTTTGGTGCGTAATATTTTCCTTTTTTTTTTCAGAAAATGAAATCGTCTAAATTTAAATAAGGTGCAACAAATGCTCCGTTTAAAAGTGGTTGGAACATCAGAATATTAATATAGTTCATGGGCGTGAAATAAAACGAGTACAGTGACGTATCGTGGAGGAAAGGGGTGTAGCCAAAATTGTGATTTTTAAATGTGTGTTACTTGAGTTCATGTTTTGTCAAGTAACTTTAGTCGAGTTGAAGTTCATGCATTGCAGTCGCCAATGTTTGGCGGGCTATAACTATTTTTTTTTTTATAACACTCTTGTCATTTAAAAATGGGAAGCGACATCATCTCTCAGTTTCCTTTCCTCGCTGAGCCCACTGTATAGACGCCCCTGTTGGGAGATAAGGCCACGAGTTATCTGACCTAATCCTACGGAAGTTCACCGATGTCCGGGAACATTTCATATCCCGAAATCCAAACGTTTTAGAATCATTATTAATGCGCAATTCACCGACATCAAGAAAACACAGACAACGGCCACATCAAGAAAACACAGACAACGGCCACATCAACAAAACACAGACAACGGCCACATCAAGAAAACACAGACAATGGCCACATCAACAAAACACAGACAACGGCCACATCAACAAAACACAGACAACGGCCACATCAACAAAACACAGACAACGGCCACATCAACAAAACACAGACAACGGCCACATCAACAAACACAGACAACGGCCACATTAAGAAAACACAGACAACGGCCACATCAACCAAACACAGACAACTGACAACGGCCACATCAACAAAACCCAGACAACGGCAACATCAAAAAAACACAGACACCGGCCACATCAACAAAACACAGACAACGGCCACATCAACAAAACACAGACAACGGCCACATCAACAAACACAGACAACGGCCACATTAAGAAAACACAGACAACGGCCACATCAACAAAACACAGACAACGGCCACATCAACAAAACACAGACAACGGCCACATCAACAAAACACAGACAACGGCCACATCAACAAAACACAGACAATGGCCACATCAACAAAACACAGACAACGGCCACATTGGGAAATATCATCTTGTAATGCTGATATAAATGGACTTTTTTTTTGTTGCTCTTCCAGATATGAATAACAAAATAGAACACGGCAACATTCACTGCAGCCCACTGCCCACAGCCCCACTGCCCACAGCTTACAGCCCACAGCCCCACAGCTTCCAGCCCACTCCCCACAGCTCACAGCCCACTGCCCACAGCTTACAGCCCACTGCCCACAGCCCACAGCCCCACTGCCCACAGCCCACAGCCCCACTGCCCACAGCTTACAGCCCACTCCCCACAGCCCACAGCCCACTGCCCATAGCTTACAGCTCACTGCCCACAGCTTACAGCCCACAGCCCACTGCCCACAGCCTACAGCCCACTGGCTACCGAAAATTTCTTGATATCTATCTGGACTAAAATAATAATCTAAGTTCATAACTGAATACAAAATTACCACGTGATCTAAGACGGGGGGGGGGGGTTATGTGGTTGTGGGGGTGGGGTATCAGTAGTGACCCCTCCCCAACTTGAATCTTGTATTTTTACCTTAACAACCGATTGCAATAACCAGCTTACCTTTGAATGATTTAAACAGCTTTGACTCAATGTCAAAGTGGACACCATTGTTTGGAATTCTCATCCTTTGAGCGGGTCAGTTGTTCCCAAAACTGCACCCATGGACACTGACTTGACCTTGACCCCCCAACACACGTGACCTTTGAGTACTTCACCATAACCAGTGCGTTATATTGTTTCGTTGCTTCTTCGGTCAACGGGAAATTGGGGAGCAGAATTTGTCTTTTTCAGTCCCATCTTCCAAAGGCAAAGAAACGGCCCTGGCGTCCGAGGACCATCAACAGCAAGAAAACTATGTTGGCCTGAGAATTCAGAACAACGCCTGAGATTCACGTGCAGTCAACCATCTTATCGGACGATGGAGCGTGTCGCATCAAAACAACTCAAATCCAGTAGGGCGCACCAACCAATATTCCGACACAAAGAATGGCAGTCGAAAAACAAAAACTCCAAGGTGGAGGACAAACATTTTCCTTCCGTTACTGAGAAGCTAAGATACTATCCCCTTTCGTCGGCGTGTGTTTGAAAGTTCAGCTCTAAAGGTAGCTCTAGGTGTCCCAATACAAAAGCGGACACAATGAACACGACAGCAAACCGGCTAATTTTAGCCCCGCCAGGCCCAGAAAGACAACATGGCCCCTCTCCCGCCACAGATGCCAACGTTGACTAGAAGGCCAGGAGAATACGGTGACATCGGCGGTTCTCATAGTGGGGCCACTGTGGTGAAAAGGGAGGGGGGGGGGCTCCATGAGAAAACTCCCAAACGGGTCTGTTGATCTCCGAGGAGTTGTAATAAGAAAATAATGGTATGGGACTGGAATGATCAGACAGATTTCTAGAGAGTAGAAGTAACTTTTTGTAAGATAAGATAAGAAAACATTTTTTTATTGACCTAAACAAATGGAAATGCTTTTTGGTTGCATTGAACATTTTTAGCACATAAATAAAACAATTTGAACACGAGACATGCCCAATAAATTATTTCCCAAGTGGAAGGGAAAACAATCATGAAGATCTAAATGGCATAAATATATGACACTGATTTGTAACGGTGCTGTTGGGGTACATATGTAACGGTGCTGTTGGGGTACATACATGAGTGCATCTGGCTCTTCAGAAATAGATCAGTACAACTTTTATACAGACGCTAAACACAGATCAGACAAATGCACCACAGATCAGACAAATTGACCAATGATCAGACAAATGCACCACAGATGAGACCAAAGTACCACGGATATGAAAAGTGTACCACATATAAGTTATAAGACAAGTGCACCAACGTTCAGAAAAACTGAACGCTCATCTCAAATGTATGTTAAGTTGCAGATCTCATTCTGTGCCGCTGATCTGACAAGAGTGCCGCTGATCTGACACTGGTGACACACATTTTTAGAAGGTAGAAGAGTATACTGGGTATGGTAGCGGCTGTGTGCGATGGGGATTCAACAAAAAGCTTTTTTAAAACTAAGGCAGTGCTGTCATAGTGACCATTAAAAAATGCCTCTGAACCAGTGGATAGCGAGTAACTTGGTTTGCCAGCATTTTGTTCGAGACTCGCATTTTTGAAAACTTTAATTTAGACCCGATAAACATGCAAAGTCTGGCAACACCAGCAGTGCGGTACGGACCGGCTGGGTCATCGTCTCCCATCGTCGGTCGCAGTCAGCGTGACTCACTCGTAGTGTCAACATTCGGACAAGCGTTGGCTGCTACTATGTATCAATGTATGGGTAATAAAGATGGTAGTGATGGGTAATAAATATGGTAGTTATGGGCAATAATTATGGTAGTGGTGGGTAATAAAGATGGTAGTGATGGGTAATAAAGATGGTAGTGATGGGTAATAAAGATGGTAGTGATGGGTAATAACGATGGTAGTGATGGGTAATAAATATGGTAGTTATGGGCAATAATGATGGTAGTGGTGGGTAATGAAGATGGTAGTGGTGGATAATAAAGATGGTAGTGATGGGTGATAATGATGGCAGTGATGGGTAATGACGCTAATAAAGATCCATACACATGATAATGCCGGTGCCACACAATGGTGGGTCAATGAAGGGGACTCACGCATATCTTCCAGTATCCGGCACAGGCAGTCGGCCTTGTTGAGGTTGGTCAGGATGCAGCTCAGCACGTGGACCGTGGAGCCTGGGTTTTGCCTCCACCAGTTGAGCCCGTCAGACAGCAGACAATCCTACAGCAGATAGATAATGCAAGGAATGACAGACGAGGTTGTTCCAGAAGACTACCATATTTATTACCCATCA
>CAXITT010000086.1:225571-236356 GCA_964033795.1 Lymnaea stagnalis | reverse complement strand
GGGGGAATCCTAAACGACTTTCTACCCTACAGACTAGGTTAGCTAGAGGGAGCTGCGATACACGTGGGGGGGGGGCGGGTGATGCAGGTGGAGGCAGTTGTGATACAGGTGGAAGGAGGTGGGCGATACAGGTGGTGAGAGGGGCGATAAAGTTGCAGGGAGGTGCGACACAAGCGGAGGGAGGTGCTGAAAACCCCCAAAACGATATAAATCAAAATTATTACATTTGACCACAAATAATGTACTCACCCTCGAAAAGCCGAGCTGATTGGCTAGTTGTACTCTGTGACCTTCTAGGTCCCGGGCCAAGGACAGGACGACCTCGTGTGTCAAGACAGAAGCGCTGGCACCTAGCATGTAATCGGGAATAGTCACAGGGGCGCCAGGTGTCTTACACTCCGCCATAGTCTGCCCGGTGTGGTCCAGACATGTAGCTGCAAGGCTGGAAATGGTAGCTTTTGGGGGGTGGGGGGCCTTGAGCCGTGAAATACAGGGATGGGCTTAGGGGCTGTTGGCGAGATGGAGAGTTTTTGATCGCTCTGATAGGTTCAATCAAAGATCGGCACCACTTCTACGTTAGTCGGGGCACTACTGTTCCGGTAGTCCAGGCACCACTGCTCCGGGTAGTCCTGGCAAAACTGCTTCGGGTAGTCCAGGCAACCCTGCTCCGGGTAGTCCAGGCAACACTGTTCCGGGTAGTCCAGGCAACCCTGCTCCGGGTAGTCCAGGCAACCCAGCTCCGGGTAGTCCAGGCAACCCTGCTCCGGGTAGTCCAGGCAACACTGCTCCGTGTAGTCCAAGTGAATAGTCCCTTCACAGATATCCCGGAATGGCGGTGTTAAGGTGAGGCGATCTCGAGTTGTGGGCTACTCATCACAGGGAACATTCCCCATGGTCAGAGACTGGCGTCTTACAGTCGTGTGTATCATGCCTACTGTCCTTGAGTCAACTGAAAAATCTGTTGATAAAAACAAAAAAAGTATGGAAATGCACGAAGCTACATAATGTGATAATCAATTTCTTCTACGTTTTTGTTCTAGACAAGCAATCCCACAAACCTCGCCCTATGACAACAAAAGAAAGGGTCTCACAGTTCCCAATATCAGAGGTTCCCAAAATAAATGGTTCCTAATTTCAGTGGTTCCCAACATGGGAGCCCGCAGGGGGGATGCAAGTGCCCCCCCCCCTGGATTGATTGGATGAAAATTTTTTAGACAAAAATTAGACAAAAAATGTATTAAAGTAAAGAGAAAATAAAGAGAAAGTAACCAATCTGATGTCCTGTCTGTTCGCTCACCATACACATATGCTACAGTAAATTAAAACTACATTAAAACATTACTAAAAAAATTTTGAGACAAAGAGTGACCGAGAATAAAGACAGGGAATAGATAGCGCGATTCTCTTCCAATCTCTCATTTAAAACATTACTAAAAAAATTTTGCCCCCCCCCCCGCAGAAAGTTAATCGATTTTTTTGCGCCCCCCCCCCCAGAATGTTTTCTGCGGGCGCCCATGGTTCCCAATATCAGTGGTTCCCAATATCATATGTTCACAACGTGAGCGTTGCTGCGTATAGTGGAGCAGCAGCGGATTCCTTGTAGTGATGCCGCAAAAAGAAAGTAAAAATTTGTTCATAATCATGTGGAACCGTTTTGATTTCTCTTGCGTTAAGATGCGTTAAGAGCCACCGGTTAGACGTGCGTATAGTATCCACACCTTCGCCCAGGGCTTTAATGTGGCGGGGTATAATAGTAATGCAATTAGAAATATTGGCCCCAAGTTGAGGATTGGCGTTTTGATGGCGTCGTCGTTTCGATCATGCCAGTCCAGCATAGATCACCAAAAATCCGTCATTATTTGGACAGATATAAATAATGCACGGGGTGAAGTCGCCGGACAGAATTCAAAAGCTTCAGGATATGAGGAAGTTTCCTAGAAAGTGACTTTCGTTGTTGTTTTTACGTTGAAATGAACAGAGGGACAACGTTCATAATAAGTACAATGAAAGGGTGTCATAAAAAAAGTAAGCATTCGTCTGGCCAAACTATGACATAAAAAAGAAAGCATTCGTCTGGCCAAACTATGACATAAAAAAGAAAGCATTCGTCTGGCCAAACTATGACATAAAAAAGAAAGCATTCGTCTGGCCAAACTATGACATAAAAAAGTAAGCATTCGTCTGGCCAAACTATGACATTAAATATAAATCAATGGACCGATAAGTTGTTGGAGTTACGAATGTGTAATAAATGTGCACACGTGCCCGCAAAGGTTGAACTTATGCCGTTCTCTTTCATGATGAACAGTCATTCAAAAATAATGACTCCACTCTTTAATTGTGTGTATTTTCTTAATATCGTGTTTGAGAACCATTCGCTAGCAATTTATAACATAATTACCTAAGGTTCCCTAGAAATTAATTTTTAAGTTTATACAAAAAAAGCACAATGTGCGATCTCTAAATTACATACACTGCCACATAATCTATTTAACTGGATATTAAAAATTGAAAATAAATAATTTTCGTCATAATTACGTGACAAAACAGGAAATTACCAGGAATCAGTAAGTTATCTGCCAAGAATACTGAATTATATAATGGATGATAAAGATAGACTAAATATCTCCTGTATAGTCTGATCAAACAAGAAAAAGGGACTTTCCTTTTAATCTATTAATTTATTGTAACAGACTGACTGCTCATAAGTATTCTTGAACGGACAAAAAATCCGACATTGTCGGGCCCCGCAGCATGGCTGTAGCTGCTTCCACGGTAAATGCGCCGCTGCATGGCAACTAAACTTTATAGGCCTGTCAACATAAAAGGTGAGAGAAGAATCGCTTATTTGTAGCCTGAGCACATTATAATTTCTCTACTTCTTTCATCGACTTCCTCAGTGACATAAGCCACCTCAACTCTGACAGGGAGGTCAATCCTCCTCAACTCTGACAGGGAGGTCAATCCTCCTCAACTCTGACAGGGAGGTCAATCCTCCTCAACTCTGACAGGGAGGTCAATCCTCCTCAACTCTGACAGGGAGGTCAATCCTCCTCAACTCTGCCAACGGTTTAAGCCTCCTCAACTCTGCCAGAGGCTAATATTTAAATGATAAATCAAACAAGTCATCAATTACTTATGCACAGGTAATAAATCAATACCAGCGTCGCCCCCCCTCCCTCCCGGTGATACCGTTATGTTATTTCCGGTTTATATGAATAACTGAATTTGACATGTCACATGCTTGATAAGATAGCAACCTCAGCCAACATGGACACTCCATTACGCAACCATGGCGCATCTGAAGACAGCAAGTATCGGTATCGTGGGTCTGTGAAGCCGTGGGGCAGTGGGGCACGGGGCAAGGTAGCGAGGCACAGGGCAAGGTTGTGAGGCAGTGAAACACAGGGCGAGGTTGTGAGGCAGTGAAACACAGGGCGAGGTTGTGAGGCAGTGAAGCACAGGGCGAGGTAGTGAGGCGCTGGGCGAGGTAGTGAGACAGTGAGGCACAAGGCGAGGCACTGAGGCACAGGGCGGGGAGTGAGGTACAGCGTGAGGCAGTGAGGCACGGGGCCGAACACGAGCTTGCCAACCCTTACGAAAAACACACAAAAACTAATACACAAGCAGCATAGACGACAAACAGAATACACAAGCAGCTTAGACCACAAACAATATACATGCAGCATAGACCACAAAACACAAGCAGCATAGACCACAAACAGAATATACCAGGGCCGTCTTAACAACATAGGAGGCCCTAGGCACAGCAATATACTGGGGCCCCCTAGCAACACGACAGAACTGGGACGTGAGTAGGGGGCGAAGGGGGGGGGGGCACTCGTTATATGCTCAAACTAAAAAAAAAAAAAAAAAAAAAAAAAAAAAAAAAAAATAAAACTTCAAATAAATTAATTTAATAAAAAAAAAAAAAAAAACAAACAAGATAATCCAAAATCTATAATAGTTTTACAACATTATAAGAAATAAACTATAAATAATCACAGAGGATGGTAATTTATTATTATTGACAGATTAACAGAATAAATTATTAAATTATTTCATATAATCAACATAATCGTTTGCGTATTTTTTTTTCATCAGAGAATTGTTTTATTATTTGCTTAAAGTCAATGGTCTTAAGGGTGTCATTGCCCGTGCACTTAAGCGAAAGCCAGTTCAAACGTTTTTGTCCCATTGTACTGCGAAGCTAATTCTTACTTCTTATCTTAAATTTGTTCGATTCTGGGAGAAGTAAAACTTGTTGACAAGAGTTATTCCCCTTTAAAAGTTTTAAAACTGTCCAACTTTAACTCGCATTTATGATATTAATTTTGGAATGTGCTGATATATATTGGGGGTTACAATTGGGACATTGGGAATTTTAAATAAAATTAAATTGTCAAAATCTTTCAATATTCATTAAATGTATGTAAAGCAGGATGCCTCTATAAGAGTGTGTCTCGTAGTAACGAGGGCACACCTACAAGTGCGGGGCCCTGAGCCAGTGCCCACTGGGCCCATGACTTAAGACGGCACTGGAATACACAAGCAGCATAGACCACAAACATAATACACAAGCAGTATAGACCACAAAACAGAACAAACAAGCAGTATAGACCACAAAACAGAATACAAAAGCAGCATAGACCACGTGCAGTATGCAGTAGATTCCTGGGAAATAATATATCTTTGTGTTACTCTTCTCTCTGATTTTTTCCTTAGTTTTTTCCCATTGCAACGGATCCCAAATGCCTTTCAACAAAAATAGGACCCCCTACCTCCTGTTCCACGTACGCCATGAAAGAAACTACCAACTAAAAACTGCTGGCTTCCTACTACAAACTGTTCGCTACCAACTACAGGCTACCAACAACACGCAAACCAACTGCTCGCTACCAACTGCAGGCTACCAAGTCCAACTACGCACTACCAACTAAAGGCTACTAACCAATCGCTACCAAGGCCAACAACACAAACTATTATTTTAGTCCACGCAGACTGCAACAGATACTATTTTTACCAACATCCGGCTTCATTTTTCCAACACTAACCTCTATACCGGAAACAATCTTCTCGGCCGTGGAGAAAAACACTATGTTTAGCGGTTACTGCCAGAGGCATTGGGTCGAAAATCTCATGAGACGTAAAACGATTTACCCACCGACTCCCCAAAGAAAAAAACGATAAAATTGTAACCGTGTCCTCTAAGATGTGGCGCCTTTCGTTTGCCGATTTCGTCCCCATGAGACACCGTGTGTCACTAAGGCCATCAATAAATCTTGCGTCCTGTTTTCCGACCTGAGCATTCGTTCCCGAATTACCGGATTTGAGTAAAGAGGATGTGAATATGTAAACATAATGGGCTTTTTCCTCTAAAAGAAATAATTATGTTTTTACAAATATTCTCAAAAAGACTCTCTTTCAAAATCGAGTTAAAATGCGCTAAAAAGTAGGAAAAAAAAAATAACATTTCTTAAATAAAATGCATAATTCCAGGAAACTGTGCAGAAATATCGATGTGTTTCGTAAGAATTCAAAGGATTCGAATTGAATGCAGGTGAAACTTAAAAATGTTTCATTTCTGAGTAACGTTTGAAAATATTTTCTGCACAGACATTTTTTGTTTAATGCATCTTAAAAAACTGTAAATTATTTTTAATTTTTATTTCTACCTTTTAATATCCGGTGTTAAAATTGAAATCTTCAAATTATAAACACAAATATATATTTTTAAAAAAACAACAACGTTTTTTTAAACATTGAATGCTAACAAAATCCTGGCTAAGGTCACTTGACTCTTTACAAAGGAATAAAACTAAAACTGAGAGCTGAGCTCCCCCTCTCACCCGTACACTCAATGAAGCAGAAAGGTCAACCATAATGGTAATTTGAGCGACAGTATCAACCCAGCTCCGTCGACCCAGTATTCTTTTCGAGCTGTTCACCAGGTGAACACTAAACGAGAGAGTTTTAAACTGTCACATCTGTAAACAAACAAGATTACGCTCCACAGGATGGAAATGCGAGTAGAGTGAAAGTCTTTTATAATTAAAAACAACAAAAAATAACTTTAAAAAAAAAAAAGACTTTCTATCAAAAACGCGTTAAAGCGCACTAAAAAGTAGAAAATAAGGATCAGTTTCTTAAAATGCATTACGCAAAGTATTAATGACTTTACCAGCTCACAGTCCACACGCTGTTAAGCGTTCAAGGACACAAAAACTTCAGCTGCCCGACCAGCCAAACCCGGTCGCAATAAGATAGACCAATTATTTTCAGGCAGTGGCGTAGCGAGGGTGTTAGGCGCCCGGGGACAAGATCCATTTTAAAGCGCCCCCTTTTCATTTTTTCAACTCTAAAACCCATTATTTTTACCAATAATATAATATCAATTCACATTTTGGCGCCCCTAACTAGCTTGCGCCCGGGGACATCTGTCCCCCCTGCCCCCCCCCATCGCTACGCCTCTGTTTTCAGGTATGGTAAAATTTAGGGATGTAGCCATAAAGTAAGCTTGGTGGTAGAATGATTACATTTTCTGTCAAAGCGCGGTCACCTCAGCGAACGTGTGATATTTTCAACCAATATTAGAGTATGCTAAGATCGCTCATAGAGAAACGTGACTTTAGAGAAAAAAACAACTAAAATCGCCAAAAATTATTGGTTTGTTTTTAATATTTTTTTTTTTTTTAACATTAATTTTATCTTTATTAATTTCTATTTGTGTGCATCTTACCGCCTTGTGCCCAGGAGCCTCCTTGGCGGTTGCTCAGCTTTCACGGCTCTGGCTTATGGCTCACTGAAATCAACACGGCAGTCTAAACTCGGTGCCCAGTTACAGAAAGAGACGTCAAGCTATGTAGAGGCCACCTACTGATGGATGACGGCGATGTCTTGTGTGAGAACGGGATCAAAGAGCGTAACGTTTGCCACCAGACACCATCATCTGCAGCTTACTCTAATAGTTACGCTAACAATATGGCGTCATGTGTCTCAAGACACATTCACACACACACACACACAGGTACTAACATTCCATCCCGATTACCCGGACAACCACTCGCCCATGATTCACTCACGCGTCGTCGCCATGTTTGTCACGTGACGCGATCGATCCACGGATGAGCACAAGCAACAACGAAAATCGATGGTACACACACGCAATGCTGAGTCACCTCACAGGTATGTTAGATGCACACCTGAAGGTGATGGCACACCTGATGGTGATGGCGTGCTCAAATAAACATGAGCATCTCGTCCACACCACCGCCACCCCATCTCTCCCCCCCCCAACCACCCACCCCCAAAAGTACATAATAATAAATAAAATTTCACAAACGGGAACACTCGTCCCCACGACCTTCTACTCGTGCTTTTCTTTGTCCACGTTGTTCTGAAGGTGACCCGGCTTTTAACACCATCCTGATGGTGATGGCGTGCTCAAATAAACCTGAGCATCTCGTCCACACCACCGCCACCCCATCTCTCCCCCCCCCCAACCACCCACCCCCAAAAGTACATAATAATAAATAAAATTTCACAAACGGGAACACTCGTCCCCACGATCTTCTACTCGTGCTTTTCTTTGTCCACGTTGTTCTGAAGGTGACCCGGCTTTTAACACCAATCCCTTACAAGAAGCTAACCTACGTCCATGTCATTATTGTAATAGAGTTGTTCTCAGTGGCGTAGGACGGGGACTGCGGCGGGAGGGGTTGGCGGTCCGCTCCGGGTAGAACTGTTTTCCTCTATGGAGGGGCGCTATTTTCGACCAATTGCTGGGTGAAGTTTGTTTTTTTTTCAGGGAAAATTGTGACAAAAAGATAGGCCCCACCCGGGCGACACCAACCTTAGCTACATGACCGGGGCGGCACCAACCTTAGCTACATGACCGGGGCGGCACCAACCTTAGCTACATGACCGGGGTGACACCAAACCTAGCTACGAGGTGGTTGCACTGATCAATAATCCTGATTGGACATTTAACCGATCTCGTTTATCGCCTCTTCCTCTTTTTTAAGTTACGTCACTTGTGCATCTTAGGATGAATTAATCTAGTTTTTTTTATAGTCATGACTCCATTTTAAAGAACCAGTCAACCAAGACCACCTATCCATAATATCCAATTTCACCGATTACAAATATAAACTGGTTTAAAATCACTTGTTAACAGTTTAAGTCGACGACCCCATAGAAACCCTTGCGACCTAAGGTTTGAAAGCCCGTCATTAAGATACGCCCAGGTGCCGACAGCTCAGACAGTGCTTCCCAACCTTTTCTATACTTCCAAATTATTTGAGTAGTTTTGTACCCCCTAGGAATTGTTTTACTTTGTCTCACACCCGCTGTAGGGAGAAAAAGGAGGGGGGCTGGGGGCTGAGCGAACATAACATAACTAAGGTAAATACAAGAACAGGATACCACCAGAATAATGGTGTCATTAGAGGAGGGTGCCATCAGAGGAGGGTGCCATCAGAGAAGGGTGCCATCATAGGAGGGTGCCATCAGAGGAGGGTGCTATCAGAGGAGGGTGCCATCAGAGGAGGGTGCCATCAGAGGAGGGTGATCTCCAGACAAGGTTGCCACAATGTGTTTAATTAAGAAAAATGTGTTTTTTTCATTGTTATAGTTTCTGGCCAGGAACAGCAAACGCGACTTAAGATGACGTTCAGCCAATATTTCACAGTATCCAACAATGTGTCTCCACTGCTAGTTTTGTCCCATCATTAGCGCAGATCAAAAGAGAATGGCGTGGATAAGAAAGAAATGCGCTACATTGTACATTGCAGGGTTTCTTTAGCATGAAGATGCGTCCAGTGGCGTAACTAGTGGGGAGCGGACCGCAACCGGGCGTCACCATTTCATGGGGTGACACCAAATTGAAAATTTGCATAGTTACAGTGCATACACTGCTCGGTCTAAACCAATTTCATCAAAGGATAACTGATCGCATGTAAATTTTCCACACAAGTAACCAATCCAAATGCGAGCTTTATTAAAAGGTCAAGGTTGATGCGTCAGAAATGGGGTGATACTATACTTATGTCAGAAAACAATGTTTTGACCATGATTCAACGCCGATTAAAGTGTTCAGTAACTTTCCTAAGTGACAGGAAGCTATATTTATCTAAATTCTGAGAAATAAACATTCCCACTGATAATAATGGGCCATTTTAAGAACATGTCACAGTTCTAAAATACATTTACCTCCTGACCTTGAATTAATTTGTTTTTTCTTGTCATTGTTATAATGTGGATCGTTGTGGAAGTCGGGGGGGGGGGGGGGTGAAACCATGAGTTTACCGCAAGACTCAAACCCCAGCTACGCCATTGGATAAGCCGCTTTTTTTGACCATTCCAATGTTTGCCAGTAAAACAATAGCAGTATAATGGGCCATTTTAAGAACATGTCACAGTTCTAAAATACATTTACCTCCTGACCTTGAATTAATTTGTTTTTTCTTGTCATTGTTATAATGTGGATCGTTGTGGAAGTCGGGGGGGGGGTGGTGAAACCATGAGTTTACCGCAAGACTCAAACCCCAGCTACGCCATTGGATAAGCCGCTTTATTTGACCATTCCAATGTTTGACAGTAACACAATAGCAGGCGAGTCTTGTACCCGAGAGGCAGAATGGTAGAACTTTTTTTTTTTGACTGTTTTTTTTAATTTTTTAAAAATAATTTATATCTGAAGTCGTTTAATTAAGCAATTAAATAGTTTCATTAAAAATAACACAGCATAACTAAATATGGTGGTAACTCAAAATAAATGTTTTGTATAATCACAACCAGGACATGCAGTCAAAGTTTCCATATAGTATCTCTATTGTTGTTATCCTATTAAATGTAGAATAATAAAAACTAAATTCCGGAGCTTAGCCCCCTACTCCAATTCCTCCCCCCCCCCCGATATCTGTTTACCTAACACCCAAGAAATTGACTGTCCTGGCACCCTTTTAGTTTAAAAACTTACTCTACATATAATTTTTGTTTCATACTAAGCTGTTTGAAAATGAATAATAGAAACTTATATTCCTATTCTATTGTATTTATTTAACTTATTATTAATAGCACGTTTGCCCCCGTTAGCGTCAACACCTGGCTACGCCACTGAGGTGTACAAGAAGGCATTGGGGTGGGTGCTGTTGCCTCCCGTCAACTTTGGCGCCTACCCTTGGAACCTTGGTCGACATCAGTCTCATCAGTGTATGACTATTTTGTTACAAGTGCCAACGTTGAGTCCGCTTTTAGTTGGTGGTTGTTGTTGTTGGTTTGTTTAATTGGGACATCAAATGACAATTCTTCCAATCCCAACCAAAAGATTAAAAGCTCAGATGGTTTGAAGGGTGGGTGGGAAAAAGGGAGGGGGGGAGAGAGGGGGTTATTATAAGTATCAGGGTTGCCTACTGAAAATCATATTGTTGATGTTCATGAACAAGAATACTTGTTTGAGACATCATTTTTACTATCATATTGTTGAAACTGTGAAACTTGCAAAATTGTCAAATAGCCGTACGTCTATTCGTTATACGGTACTACTCTGAGATAAGCTCAAGGCCCGGACCTAGTATTAATTTTTATACTGCCTATCATGGGCGCCCGCGAGGGGGGGGGAAGGGGAGCACTTGCCCCCCCCCCCCCCCCCCCCCTTTCGGAAAAAAAAAATTAAAAAAAAAAACAACAAAAAAAAATAAAAAAAAAAAAAAAAAAAAAAAAAAAAAAAAAAAAAAAAAAAAAAAAAAAAAAAAAAAAAAAAAAAAAAAAAAACTCCTTTATCAG
>CAXITT010000086.1:201649-215854 GCA_964033795.1 Lymnaea stagnalis | reverse complement strand
AAAAAAAAAAAAAAAATTACAATCTCCATGCCTTATGTGTAAATAAATGATAGATGCAGGAGAAAGAAGAAAAATATCAATTAAAAAAAAATATATCCTGCATAAAATATAATCCTAAACCATTCAGTTATGCAGAAGTATCTCTTTCACAGTTAATGTCTAGCCCTGGATTCCTCATGGCAATGAGCATAAGTTGGTATAAGGGAAATTACAAAAAAAGGGAAAAACTTAAAGAAAGCAGAGGACATTTGGAATTTACAACCCCCCCCCCCCACCCTTGTTGAACTTAACAAAAAAAAAATTTATAAGTAAATAACAGACACACCACATATGAGCCGTTTTGTGTGTTACACATTGGTTCACTACTGATGTTTGAACAAAGTTCTTTATTATGTTTTCTCAGGCTGCCTCTGATATGAAAGATGTTTAAAACTGTCAATGTAAACCTAATCATGACTTTACTCAAGATGGACCAAAGTAAGCGTGAGGAACTCCTGACCCACATGCTGGCAATTTTTTAAGTCAAACCATCTGAGAAAAATGGAGCAGTAGAGTAACATTTAGAGAAAGAAAAACAAACCAACACTGAAGTTACAGTAACTAAGTTTATTTGGCTCATTTAAGTTACAGTTGGGGGGGGGGTTTCATGAAATCAAAAGTTCATAACACCACAAGTTCATCTTAGGTTGGGGGAAGAATTAGCCCTTTGTTTCATGGAGAGATGTATGTTAGTGACCCTGGGACTTCTGTGTTAATCACAGCAGCCTTAAGGAAAGAAAAGATTCCTACAATTCAATGATATAGTGAAAACATAACTTGTGAAACTGAGTGGAGGATTCAATGGAAACATCCTGTTCCAAAACTGAATGAAATGCTACTCTCCAGTGAGCACCCTACATAAGAATGTAAATGCGCATGCAGTTATGATCAAAGAGCAACCAATAGCTGAAAGTTGTTAATTAGGGGGATTAACTACCTGACTACATCTTAAATTGTGTTACATCCCTTGATTATTTTATTATGGTAACACAGGTTTAAATTTGAAGTTTTTACAAACATTTTTATAATATGTAAAGCATTGTTAGAAGTCTCTTAATACACATTCCACCCTGCCCCCTCCCCAGCAAGCAATTTCCACTTAATAATGATACAATGAAACTATGTCAATGATCTTAACACCTGTGGCAGTTGTGACAGGAAGAAGCAATGCATAAAAAAAAATTAAAAAATCAAATTACCATCTTAACAATAATTTTTTTTTTTGATGTCATCAAAAATATTAATAAAAGATAAAAACATTGTGATCCAAATTAGTAACAATAACCCCTAAAACAGGGTTTCCCAAACCGGGATGCTAGCAACCTCAGGGACATTTGAAAGTTTTAAAAATAAAGATTTATTTATTAGTCAATGTTTTCAATAACATTTTACTTTATGGAATAAGTCCCCAGTTTACGTATTATTTTTGTTAAGTCCTGCATTATCAGTACTATGCGATTTCAATCATTTTTATAAAGGTGCATTATCTTACAAATTTTAAAAGGCATTGTTACTTTTTGTAGTGAATTGCAATATGGTACCGGTAATTAAAAATTTTGTAGGGGGTGAAGAATATATAAAAGGTTGGGAAACCTTGCTATAAAATAATATATTACTTCTTAGTTCACATAATTGTATAAGGGTTGACTTAAGAACAAATATGTAAAAAAAAAACAACATTTTTTTAAAGCATATAACTTAAAGTTAGAATAAATCCAAATAAATGTGACAAACACAGAAAAACAAAAATAATTGAATTCAAAGCTCAATCAGTTCAGTTCATTAAACATAGACATTTCTGATGTTATTTCATCATAAAATATGCCTATCAGTTTTTATTAAATGACACCTCATAAAAATTGTTTTTCCCTGCTCCGATTTATTTTCCTTTTATTACCAACATTTGATTAACTTTAAATAGACAATGTTTGATATTCATATAATTCTTTCAAACGCTTTTAATCTGTCCAAAAAAAAAAAAAAATGAATCGTATTCTTGCTTTTTGAAAAAGATGGTGACAGTTCAGCAGTGTCTAGTAAATAATTCCCCCCTTTTCCTCTTCAATTAATGCAAAAAGTGGGTACTTATTTTTAGAAATTGTTTTGTTTTACCTTTTAATTTAATAGTTTATATTATATATTATATATATTTATGTACACTGTACAACAATTTTTAAAATGTAAAAAAAAAAAATCACACAATCCTTTAAATCGAAAGTCTTATTCATCCCAAATATTTGAGTTGCACACTCAAAAGCTGATCACATTATATAAATATATCTCTTCCAGACTCCCATTGACCATCTTTTTCTACTCTCAAGTAACCAAGATTATCTTGAGAAAAAAAGCACTAAGTTTTATAGAATTTAAAATGAGCCATGAAATTGACACCAGCATACAAACAGATTTGGCCTGAGAAAATGGGAACCTAGCTCTCTCTTTAAATGTACAGACAAGTTAAAATGCATATTAGTTTTATAACATTACTTTGTGAGTGCACAGAAAAATATCCCAACAAGGAAACATTATCTATTTTGGAAAAGTAACATTAAAATGATTCGAGACACTAACTATAGTTAAATTTGAATTTGTAAGAGCCTAAAGATTTTTGGGCTCATCAAATTTACTTTATGTTAACAAAATTCAGATTTCCTCAATTGATAATCAGATGAAAATTCATTATAGTGAGCATAAAATCAAAATATTTATTTAGAATCTTAAATCTGAAAAAAAAGTTACAAATAAATATGGATATATGATTCTGAGTGGTTTCTGAAAAAGACATTTCACATATATACAACTAGACAATAACACAGTATATGATATATGGATGCTTTTTTTAAATAAGCAGGCTATGAAATGCTAAAAATATTGATTTTATTTGTTGTTTTTTTTTAATAGTTTTTTTTTTCACAAGAAATACATATTTAGCTTGAATAATTTGTGAATATTTAAAATTAATGGAAGAAACATTCAAACATAAATATTTATTTAAATAGTAGTAAAATATTAATTAAATGAGAATAACATTTTTGTACATAATGAATGAAATAATTGACATTCAAGCAATATAAAAAGTATAAGACCACATTTCTTAGAATGAAATACTCCCTTGAATTTCAAGGTAGGGTACATTTCAAACAAGTTGCCAGTTTTACATTTAAGGAGCAAAAAAATAAAATACGAACATCCAGCCTGTTTGTTTCATAGCTTCTTTAGGTTTATTTTTAAAAATCAAAATGTGTATTTTAAGGAAACGATAGCAGATTATATTCTGATTTTAACCGATATGACTTAGCCCCTCAATTGGGCTACATAATCAAACCCCTTGTGTCTAGTATTTCTCCCAAATAGCTATTCTGCTACTGTAAACTCACTTAGCAAATTAAATACCACAAATGGTACAATGAAACCTTGCCATATCACAATATTTGTGGCCCATAAAAATCGGATAGAGATAATGCAGGGTTTTAAAAAAAATCTGTGAAAGTAGTGTTGGAGATTTAAAAAGGAAGGAAGAAAGGTAATAGTGTGTTTTTTAAGGATTAATTTATTTAACTCTGGTGGTAAGTGAACTATCTGGTGCTGACGTTGGACTAGTTTTTGTGGATGTGTGACTGTGTTGTATGAGAATAAATGTATCTGTAAATGTTGAAGTGTGCAAATGAATTTATGAAATTTGACAGCCATGTCACATTCAGTATATCTCAATTCCCGTTATAGCGTAAAGAATTATATCAGGGTGCCTTTGTTTTGTTCTAAATTTTCACAGAATGAAATCTTTTAGTGTTATACTATACAATCATTTCATTGAACTGAATGTTAATTACACCCAACATAATATTAATAAGCACTTCTTTTTTTTTTTACATTATTGGTATGTTCATGAGTTAAAACAAAGGAAATAAAGGCACAAGGCCTATATACAATTTTAGGAGAAAAAGAAAACCTATCAGGGCTAAGAAAAGTTAAAAACTATATTTGTATACACATCAAAGTTATTGATCACTTTACAATAGTATAGAAGTTTTAATAAGATCTAGCCTGGGAGATAATACCTTTATATAATTTGTTTCATAACTTTCAATCCCAATGTAAGGTACATCTCTCAGACAATATCTTTGTGACTAAGATGCAATATAAAAGCTGTAGAAGGAAAAAGTTTTGCATGGCCACTATGTACATTTGTTAATAGCAATAGTTATAAGGCAACTCATTGACTATATAAAAAAATCTTATTTTCTGGCAAATAATTTAGAATTTCTCTTACCTAGTTTCTTACCAACAATAGATGATCATTTTTTTTTTAAATGTGTTTGGCCATGTTTAAATTTTTCCTGAGCTTGATATCAATGACACTTTTATCACAGGATTACACATGCTAAAATTAAAACCATATTTAATTCTGGTAAATTAAATATTATTAAAAATCGTAGTTTCCCAACCTTTTCTTTAATAGGCACCCCCTAAAAATTGTTGATTAAGTCTCCCACCCCCAACAAAATGTTCAACAAAGTATTTGACCCTTACAAAAAAGTATCAATATGTCTGTATTTTTTGTAAGTGAATCATCATAAATTTTACCAATATATAAAAGTTTTCATTTCCTAACTTAAAATTCAGTGGTTCCTCTGTTATTTAATTGACTTTTCTTTGAAATACCAGCTAATGCCCCTGGTTAGGAAACCCTGATTTAATAGAAATCATGTCTATTTGGAACAGATATGTTTAACCTGTGGTCCAAATATAGTTATTGGGATCTATGAGCTGCAAACCGGGCTATGGGACAAAAAAAAGGTTAAGATCCCATGTTTTAGAAGTACAGAGCCAAATTTGAAAATATCTTCACTTGTAAAACTAGCTAGTGTTAAATACTAGGAAACTGACCAACTTATACTTTAAAACTTAATGAAAATATATTTGACATTTGCATGAAACAATATATTGCAAAAAAGGTAGATAATTTCTTTTTTTTAAATGTAATAAGCAGAAGTAAAACAATTTTAGGCAATATTAATAAAAAGGGGGAACCAATACAAAGCTGCTTGGACCCTCAGCTTCTTGATTCCTAATCATATACTGCCAAGGTGCAAAGTCACTCTGAAGATTTTCAGGTGGCTGGTGTGGATTTGTAAAAGTTGGAGGATTTACATTTTCCATCATGGGCATCACTTGGGAGTTTGGCACTGAAGGTCCTCTGACCCTTGGAGCCCTAGAGGGTTTTGCTCCACCTTCTTTCTTGCTGCCAGGGCATCTCCCTGCCTTGATGTGGTCTCGAAGACCCTCACCATAAATAAAAGTTCTTCCACATACGCTGCACACGTGGGATCTCTTGCCACTGTGCCCTTGGCGATGCCTGTTGAGATTTGATATAAACCTAAAACTTTTCCCACAGACTTCACACACATAAGGACGCCTATCGCTGTGCATTCTTTTGTGTTTTCTAAGATCCCCGAAGGAAATGGTTCGCCTTCCACAAATGTCACATTCATATGGCTTCTCACCAGCATGCCAACGTTTGTGATAGTCAAAGCTCATTTTCTGTGAAAATGACTTACCACAGAGCTCGCATGTAAATCTTTTCTCTCCTGAATGGCATCTCATGTGGCAAGTAAGACGATCTGCACTTACAAAGCTTTTCCCACATACCTGACATTGGTGTACTGGTTTCTCAATATGGGTTTGAAGGTGAGCAGCCAACAACTCTCCCCTTCCAAAGCAATTACCGCATATTTCGCATTTATGTCTTGGTACCAGATGACCCTTCAAGTGGCCAATCATTCGAGTTATGTTATGATTTTTCTTTTGACAGAGATCACAGTGGAATACTCTAACTGCTAAATGGGTGGCACAATGGACCTTGTACTCTGGAAGGTTAGGGAATGTTTCATCACAATACCAACAAACATAATCAGTTCCATCAGTTTTCTTCCATGTGCCTGGCAGTCCAACAGTAGAAGGGGTAGTAGAGTGTCCTTTGCAATGGGTTATACACTCAGTTCTTGTGTTAAAAGTGATCTTACAATGCTTACAATAAAATGATTTGTGTTCTCCATGCTTGTTAGCAATATGACGCCTAAATGACTTCCTTGTAGCGTATTCATTATCACAATTAAAACATAAGAACTGCTTTGGTATGTTCTTAGGTGTGCTTGAAGTTTTCTTTTTGACTCTACTCTTTTTCACGCCTTCAAAAACTGTCTCCACAATGTGGTCATCGGCATCTGCATCTTCGTTCATGCTGTCATAGACAGGCATCATGTACATGTTTTTTTTAAAATGGGGTTGAGTGGCTTTTCTTTGTCTTTGAACTTTTCTTGTCCTTGACACCAGTGAATTAAGATCACCCAGTGACATGGCTTTGTTCGAAGCTGCACCACTGCACATGGTTACTGCGTCATCGAAGCACAAGCCACCTGAATTTTGTAGATTTTGTTTGAAATTTTCATCAATGACACCATTGACTAAAGCGCTGGTCATGATACTATCTTTGAGTTTAAGATCATCAAATTCACAAAGTTCAACTTGTTTTCTTAGTACATGGATAAAGTCATTCAATGTCTCTGAAGCATCTTGCTCTAAAGTAAAATATCGAAATCTCTCAAACAGGAGGATAAATTGGGGTAGACAAATTTGTTCAATGACATCCAGAATCTTATTTAACTTTGGTAGATCGATGTCTATAATTTTCATTGATTCATAGATTGTGCTCTTCTGAAGACGAGCAGCAAACAGCAAGATAGATGCTGATTCTAAACAAGAGTCTTGATAAGTGTTTCTATGATAGTGAAACCTTTGAAGAAAGTTATTCCACTGTTTAAATACTACTCCACTTTTATCTAACTGAGGAGGAGGTAAATTAAATTCCATTTCGGAACTAATTATGAATTCTTTTAACTCCAAATGAAGAAAAGAACTTTCTCCTAAAATTATCAGAAATGTTGATGGCCTTTTAATTGTAGTAGGTCTTCAATAAGAACTAATTGACTGTATAGAGGCCCAGGACTGTCCTCAATAAATCTGAAAAAAAAAACAAAAAAACAAATAAACTATTTTAGTAATGTGATGTTTATCGATTGGCAGCCCTGGACTCAAACTAGATGAATTATTGAAATATGTAAATTGTCACTGTAACTCTATAATGCTTAAGTCAGGTTTTCCAAATCTGATAAGTACCTAATGATTTCTATCATTGCATGGGTCATTTCATCAAAATTTTCCTTCCAATTTTCAATACCAAAATAGGAAACAAAGTGATCTTTTGGGGAGGGGAGACCACACTTCAGAACACACAGACACATCCACACACCCCCCCCCACCCTCTAAAATAGAAAATAAGAAAACAACAACTTGCATAAAATACTGCCGGACTTACAGCTAAACCAGAAACAGCAATTTTTTTAAAATAACGGTACTTAAGTAAACCCCACCCCACTTTAAATACCAAATAAGACATGAACGATTTGCTGGGAGACCCCTCCCCCACTCTCAAAAGTAGAAAATAAGAAAACAAAAACTTGCATTTACTCTTTCCGTGCCAATCCACGATATATCAGTAATTTGACTGGTTGCATTTGTGACAATCGAAGATATAGTAATAATATACTAATACAGTCGATTTAATTTAGATACTTTATTTCATTGCCTATGGCTATCAATCCTACTTTTTATGTTCTCAAGCGATAACTCTTCCTACTTCCTTCCTGTTAGAAAGATGTTTAGTTTACAATTGTTTTTCCAATAATTGCGACCTTTTTTTTAAAAACTTATTCCCGACGGTTGCAACTAAATGCATCGTTTGGGGGTTTCTCCTGATGCGTCCAAATGCACCCCAGCGACACACCTCTCTTATTTTTTAGTTGAAAATGGCAATGAAATCTCGCGTCCCTCCAGACTTCTGCTATGGCATGATTTCTGCTTGATTTTAATTTAAAAACCGGCAGTTTTTATCTTGTTTCACTTAAAAACTATGTGTGCTTTAGAACAACACATCTATATGTAGCATGTGTTTGTCCGGGGCCATTGTTCATTATTTTTTCGCCGCTAACGTTATATTTTTATTAAACCTTTTTCATTTTTTATGCATTCGTCCTTATTTCATTAACATTTATTATTATTTAACAGCTTAAAAAATATTTTAAAAATGTAAATCAATTTCAAAACTGAGTTGCTTCCCTTTTCTCAGGAAAATAAATTAAGTACGGAAGTAGTACTGCCGGAGGGAATGAGTTAAACTTGTGTTGTCACTCTTGTAAACAAAATAATGGCCACACCTACTCCAAGCACTTCAGCTGTTGCTAGATCATGTATGCCTTCAAATTTGCAAACAGAGCTTTTATTGCCAATTATTGATGCTGAAACATTTGGACAATAACCATGAATCATTTGAATCTGATTCCAGTGTGATGATTTTCAGCTTTGTAATGGGTCGGTAAATGCCAAATGGAAATAAAATGATGATAGACAGTTGGCACTTTGATAAAAAATTCAAAATAATTCTAAAAATACCACAGCTGTATAGAGCCTAGAGAATGGATTATAAAAAACCAAGATCAACTTTCTAGCTCAAGTGGTTCAAATGTTATGAATTTTTCCAAACCACTTTTTTTCTATGGCGACAGTGAGGATTCAGATAATACTAATCCTGTTCCTGCAAAGAGAAGTCGGAAATTAGACAGAATAGATGCAGGAAGAATAGTTTCTAAAGCCCAGAACCTTGAAACACTTATTCCCCTATTGCCCACCCTATTAAAGCAGACGAGCGTCTCAGTGAAAATAAGCACTTGGTTGACTTAGACGGGCATGATTGACAGTGTACGTACTGTTCAGTGCACAAAATAACGAAACACTGCTGCTATGTGTCCATCAGATGCACAAGAAAGCCTCATCTGTGTGTTAATGAGTGCTTCAGAAAGGACCACACAGAAAGAAATTTTAACCAAAGTAAAATATTTTGTAAATAATGTGTTGACATTTGTGTATATTACATATGCAAAGAAATTGTTTTCTTTGGTTGACATTAACGTTACAAAAATGTGTGTAACTTGGTCACTAAGTGGAATATTTTTAAAATATAAAAGCATTCTGATCAAAAATGGATATACTTTCTGATGATTGAAGCAGAATAGGATACCAGCTACACAGACCATATTGTAACAGTCTGACAAGTTCAGATTTGGTGCGCATTTAAAAATAAATAAATTTGTAACAAATATTATCACCAATAAAATGTAGCCTGCGGAGCTAGGTCAAATTATCATAAATGTCAACTTTACTGTACATATCAGCAAAAGAACATTACATCATGAGTCGTTTGTTGCAAATATTTTTAAATTATAGCAAAGAGAAATTTGAATTATCTCCCATTAAAAAAAAAAATTCATTGGTTTTGAGCTATTTTAAAAATTAAGAAGTTTTCAAGACAGGTGAACTATAACCTATTTTTTTTCGTGGAACTTAAAACAAAGCCCATATGCTTCATATGCAACAAATCTATTTCTGTTTTGAAAGAGTATAACATCAAACGGAAATACGAGTCTATACATGCAAATAAGTTTGATAAGTACAAAAGGCAATTTCGACAAGACCAAAGAAATGACTTTTAAAAAAAACAAAAAAATCACAACAAAAAAATTTGTTTACTAGAGAGGTACAGAGTCAACATGCTATGTAAAAGCTAGTTATGCAGTAGCCATGATACTAGCAAAAAAATCGAAGCTATATTCAGATGGTGAAGCACACCTGTTTACCCTCAAACTTTTAAAATCGTAAAATATATTCACAAAATCTTTCAATTCATTATCTTACAGTAAAATACACATACAGTATATATAATGTATACACCTCAAAATCGTACATTGTACGCCAAAATCGTAAGAGTAAACAGGTCTGGTGAAGTGTCTATTAAGGAATGTCTGGAGAGCGTTGTTGAAATTCTGTGTTCAGTAAAGGAGGGTTTCTAAAACATAAGTCAAGTCTCCTCAGACTATTACTGAGTGTGTGGACGACATTGGAAAACATATGGAAGATAATTTGAAAAGTCTAAGCATCCGAGTTTATATTTTATGCTCTAGCATTGAATGAAAGGACAGATATGGCAGATACTACCCAACTGGCAACTTTTATCAGAGGTGCCGATCCCCATTTAAAAAGACCGAAGAATTAGCGCCACTGTATCCATTTAAGGACACTACTAAGTCACAAGATTTGTTAGAGGCCGTTACATGGACATTGAGTTGCTTTTCGTTACAACTTAAATTATTGGGCTTAGCAACGGATGGTGCCCTAGCAATGTTTGGGAAACACGAAGGTTTAGTCAAATTGATAGAAAAATGAGACCTCCAAAGTCGGTAATACATCAATGCTACATTTTCATTGCATTATTCACCAGGAGAATTTATGTTCGAAGTCCCGCGAAATGGACAATATCATGAAAGTGGTCGTCAACATTGTGATCTAATTCAAACAGGTTGAATCAACGTCAGTTCCCAGAATTTTAAGTCTTTGGTCTGAGATTATAATGATGTTAAATTTTATGCAGAATTAAGATGGCTCAGCCAGGCCAAAATGTTGAAAAAGAGGGTTAGATTAGCAGCAAGAAACACAATCATTCTTTGTAAGCATGTCAATGAGTATCCCAGAGTTTGAAGACAAAGAGGTGGCGGATAAATACGCTTCTTTGATATCTGACTTAAACCTCGAATTTGAAAACCGATTTCAGGATTTAAAAAAAAAACACCATGTGCTTTTTTGTGCAAATGGAACACCATTCGTGGTAGATATCAATTTATTACCGGGAAGATTACAAATGGAACATTGTGAAATGTGTTGGGATACACAGTTAAAGGAGAAATTCCATCAAGTTGGTTTGGAAGAGTTCTATAAAACCTATTTGGACAAGGATAAATATCCTGCGTTTTACAAAAACATGCTCTGTCAATGGTTTCACTATTTGGAAACACTTATCCGTGTGAACAGCTTTTTATTTTTATAAAGCACATCAAATCACAAGTGAGAACACAAATTATTGATGTTCATTTGGAAATTTGTTTGCGTGTAGTGACAACATCTGTCGATATCAATTTTTATTCCCTTAGATTTTAGTAGAGTGAATTTTTGGAGGTCACTGAATCGCATGTGAAGAAAATTCTGGTTGACTCCCCAAGAAAGTCATGTTTGCTCGATCCTCTTCCGGCAGGGCTGTTGTACGAATGTTTGAACGAAATAGTCCCTATCATAACTAGTATCATAAATCAGTCTTTGAAAACTGGTATTGTTCCATCCACTTTTAAAAAGGCGGTTGTAACTCCACTGCTAAAGAAGGCAAATCTCAAACCAAATGTGTTGGAAAATTATCGCCCCGTCTCTAATCTACCATTTGTATCCAAAATTTTAGAAAAAGTCGTTCCGCCAGCTTCTCGATCACCTCACTCTGTGTGTGACTTGTTTGAGCCTTTTCAGTCAGCATACAGGACGCATCACGCTACAGGGACAGCATTGTTGCGCGTCGTAAATGACCTTCTGTCGTCTTGTGCAAATGGCCTGATCTCGAGGCAATATATTATCGAATTCAGAGTACCCCAGGGCTGGGTCCTAGGCCCGGTGCTTTTCACTATGTATGTTCAACCCCTCGGTGCAGTGATCAAGCAGTTTGACATGCTATATCACATGTTTGATACCCAACTTCAGCAATCCGTGATCCCCTCTCAGTTCCCTCAGCTTCTTAGTATGACGCAGAAGACAGTGGAGTCAGTTAAGCACTGGATGACAATGAACAAGCTCAAATTGAACGATGAAAAGACTGAGCTGATCCCCTTTGCTACTGCTCAAAAGCTAAAATCTGTAAATAACACACAATCCCTTACTCTCTCAGGTGTGCAGTTTGAGTTTGCTCAAACAGTCCGAAACGTTGGTGTTTCTTAGAACACTAACTATGGAAAATCCCATTAACATGCTTTGCAAGGCGATTTTTCTAGAGCTGCGCAGAATTAGTCATATCAGACCTTTCTGAAGTTTGATGCATCAAAGAGGCTGATGTCTGCATTCCTGCTATCACGCATGGACTACTGCAATGCTCTTATGGTGGGTCTTCCAGTTACGCTCCTGGATAAAATGCAAAAAGCACAGAATAATGCAGATCGCATTGTTCTTCGTAATGCAAATTCGACCATGCTATAACACGTCTGAGAGAGCTGCATTGGCTGCCAGTCCGTGCTCGCATAGAGTGCAAAATTACAACTCTGTGCCACCGCTGCTTGCATGACCTGGCGTCGTCCTATCTCAAAGCGCTCATGGCGCCTTATGTACCCACTAGACAACTCCGCTCATCGGATAGTGGCAAACTCTCGATACCACGTGTTCACCCTGAGACTTACGGAAGGCGCACTTTCGCATGTGCTGGCCCAACAATTTGGAACAGCCTTCCTGTCGCTCACAGAAACAGCCAGACACTGGAATCCTTCAAAACCAATTTGAAAACACATCTATTTCGCAAAATTCTGCTGGGGTGATGTTGTCTACCATCTTTTCCAGCTAGCTATTATCTCCTAGATGTATATTGGCTTGTGTCATTTATAGTTGAAAGGAATGAAAGACTCTGAATGGGTATACTCGTTTGAAGTTTTTGTAATGTTGCTTTTTGTGATTTAATGTGATACCGGGTAATATATAGATTGTTTCATTTCTCTTTTAATATGGTTGACTTTGTACCACGCTTTGAGCCTTTGGGGATGAAGCGTGATTTTTAAAAATAAACTTTATTATTATTATTATTAGTTCTGCAAAACAATCAATGTCAGATGTCTCAATTTTAAAGATTTTTAAATTGTCTAATAAATATGTTTGATTCTCAGCTATGTTTTATTTTCTTCAAAAAAAATAAATATAGGCCTACCTATTTCTTGTTGCTTTTTTTTTTTTTTTTTTTACAAAAAACCAGGCAAGCGTTTGACCACAATCTCCCCTAATGCGAAGCGACAATGTGGTCAAAAATTTAGGACGCTTGCTTTTTTTTTTTAATTAATAACAAAAAATTATTTTTTTTTTTTTTTTTTTTTTTTTTAAAAAAAATTAATTTTGTCCTTCTTTTTTTTTGTTGTTTTTTTTTTTTTTTTACAAAAAACCAGGCAAGCGTTTGACCACAATCTCCCCTAATGCGAAGCGACAATGTGGTCAAAACTGTAGGACGCTTGCTTTTTTATTTTAATTAAGAACAAAAAATTAGGTGTGTGGCCCGACAGGAAATATGTCTGAAATTCAGCCCCCTTGCAGAAAAGATTGGCCACCCCTACAGTGCCTACACTAGACTAACCCAAGCTTAAATCATAGCCAGCATACTGTAACTATACTACACTTGACTATATTGACTTATACTTATGTGGTGATGTATAATTTTGGGTATTTTGTTGAAATTAAAATTAATGCAGAAAGTGAAATTAATCTTCATTATCATTACTGTTACTTAGGCCTAGGCCTACATTATATCAGCTTTTAACTTTAAGGAGACTTTAAGCTTAAACAATTAAGATGGAGATAAAATAATGTCTCTTGGTAAATGTGTAGGCCTATTGACATGATATGACTGTTCATAATTCACTCTATTAATTAGTCAGAGTGTACCACAGTTCAGTTTAGACGCCTTATAGTTGAGTTGGTCTAAATTTAAAAAAAAAAATAGCCCATTTATTTTTTTAATTCTCCTGATTTGAAATTACTACATTGGCGCATGCAGTTAATAAAGCCCCTTTACTCATTTTTATAAAGCGGATTATTTTATAAAAATGCTTTTTATGTAACTGACAGCATAGTATAGGTCTCCGTTTGTGTGCAAATATTATATTTTATGCTTACAGGACTTCATGCGCCATTTTGTTTTTTCTTTGCTGTTCTTGAATGATCTTAGAGATCTGAAAACGGTTTAAAATCAGTAATTTCCTTTAAAATCTAGTTATTTATCTGGAGAAAACATTAAGCATTTCAATAACATAAATTGTATGCACATACCAAGACGTTAACTGCTAAAGCAATGTGAATTACAATAAAGTTTTGAGGAAATCAGTCATCAGCCTTCTTTTCCTCAAATTTCATGACGCTGTGATATTGCAGCTCGTTTGATTCCGTTGTTCCTTTTTTTTTTTTTTTTTTTTTTTTTTTTTTTTTTTTTTTTTT
>CAXITT010000086.1:137273-201211 GCA_964033795.1 Lymnaea stagnalis | reverse complement strand
TATATATATATATATATATACATATGGTCATCCCAGTTTCCTGGGACAGTCCCTATTTTCGCATCATACGTCCCGGCGTCCCCCGAGAGGTCAAGCAATGTCCCGGCCTGTGGCTTTTTCTCGAAGAGCTGCACACTTTTCCCTAAACTTAGACAGGGACAAATGCTTCCTCTGTAAGAATCTTTTCTCTAATTAACAACATCTGGACACCGGATAAATCGCATCAGAAAGTTGATACATTGAAAGATGTGCTTATTGTCAAATGCAATTTCAATGATTCATGTGACAAGTTTTATGATATATTAGGTCTATTATTAAGCAATCCTGATGACCCTTAAGCTATCTACTCATCTCATTAATATTAGTGTGTCATGGTTACAAAAATTAATAATTACAACTCACTTGTTGATGCTTCATATTTCTGCCATTCGTCGGTTGTGTCCATTTATTTTTATTGTTCAACAACATGTCAATTTTTAGTAGTTAGTTTCTTACTGGCGAGCTGCTCCCCCCCCCCCCCCCCTTTTTTGAACGTTGAAGAAGTGACACTCTCAGACTCAGAAAGTATAAATAAATTGCAAAATACTTTTTGTACTTTTCTACTTTATCTTTATTGTTCACAAGTATTTCATTTGTGATTCCTGATTAACACAGTGCGAGGTTTCGGTACGTCCATAACAAAAGAACACAGTAGGTCTATACTATAAAATGGACACTAATGAATTAGATCTTTCCCCCTGCACCCCCTTTGCTACGCCTCTGATTGAAATTCATTTCAAAACTTTATTTTCATCATTTGAAATACTGCATTGTTTTACCCGGCTTTGTAAATCCTTCATATTAACTTCGCTTTTTTTTTGACTGGCTGAGTGGTGGATTAGCAAAATATTCGGACGGCAAAAGTGACCCACTTCCCATCAACACATCGAGCTGAAGCTTGGCACATAAACTCGTATCCGATGGCAACACACCATTTCACATTTTCAACCCCAACCCACAAAAATCATTTTGTCCCTGTTTTTCAAATTCCAGATATCTGCGCTAAATGAGATTCTTTAAAAAAATATCTCAAGTTAGTTTTTTGCGTAATATTTTCTTTTGTTTTTCTAGAATTGTTGGCTAAATAAATCTGCTATGTAAAAGCGAGTGGGAATTTGGAATATTAACATAGCCCAGGAGCGTGAAAATAATGTTCGGTTTCGAGCCGGGGGGGGGGGGGGCCCTAATTACGATTCTTCTAAGGGGGTTTTCTTGTTTGCCTGTTTTTTTAAATGTTCCGCCCCCCCCCTCATTGCTCGATATTACATTTTACAAAGGATTTAAACGAAGCACTTTGCTCTTAGGGATTGTTAAATGAATTATCCAAAGAAATTGAAGTTTTTTTTTTATTACATTATAGGTCTACATGTTGATTTTGAGTGTGTGTCAATAAAATACAAAATAAAATAACAAAATAATCACCTTGATTAAATTAAATTAACCATTTTAAATCAGAACTATTCCAATTTTAAATGTCAATTATAATTTTAAGTCATATCTTTAAATAGGACGTAAAAAAGAAGATCAAAGAAAACAGAGACACGTTTAAGAACCTCAACTAACTAACGCACATATTCTGGTGAGGGTCGGAGATTTCTCACTTATGACCCCGGCTAGTACATCTGCTGAGCTGAGCCATACATTTTCCTCACGTAGGACTTTCCCGCCAGTGGCACCTCCCCCGAAAACCTAATGAGGGACATTCGGTCAACAGATGCGCTAGTGTTTCTGGGACATTCGGTCAACAGATGCGCTAGTGTTTCTGGGACATTCGGTCAACAGATGCGCGAGTGTTTCTGGGACATTCGGTCAACATATGCGCGAGTGTTTCTGGGACATTCGGTCAACAGATGCGCTAGTGTTTCTGGGACCAGTCTGCAACGCCGGAGTTAGGGTCCCTTTTGTTAACTAGCCCAGTGGTAGGCAAATTCATCAGTCAAAATAGCAAAAAACCAGGTCGATTAAAAAAAATTGAGAGCCAAATTAAATTTCAAGTACCTGTCAAGAACCATGTTTTTCGGAGTCAAAACCGACTTGTGGCCGGCTGGCCGAGACGCACTCATGTCGCCGAAGAGCCTCATGCGGCTCGCGAGCCGCGATTTTCCGAACACTGATCTAGTCTGATGAAATATGTGCCGATGGGAAAGCGTTCGGTACGCAAAGAACCTCAACTAAATTATGTTATTAAATAACAAACAAAAAAGAACGAAAAAAAATGCTGGTTTTTAAATTTTAAAAATCTGTGTCAGCAAAGCTGCTCACTGGTGAATCATTAAGCCAAACTGAACATTCTTTACTATACTAGTTTCAATTGATAAAGTCGCAAGATTTTTAGCAATATCGCTCAGTGGTCATTTTTCCAATTTTTTTTTTTTTTTTACCCAGCAAGAATTGTAGGCTTATTGAGAGAATTTACAAAGACCCATTCATGTTTGAATTTCAAAATTCGTTACATATTGAAGAATATGTGGATTTGTTAACCATATCTGTTGCTTTCAAGATCTTCTCAGCCTTGTTTTTTTGTTTTTTTTTAAAATTAAAACCTCATCATAGCGATTGATCAGTTTTTTAATGGACATCAGTAACTCCTATTAAATGGCCTATATGTGGGGTTTGTGATCTTAATAAATGCACTATGTTATATGGGATTTCAAAACACACTTTACGAAGTCTGCGGCTGAACAAAAACAAGTTTGATAGAGACGGAGTAAAGGTGAGGGGAAGGTCAACAAATCTGCCACCTGAAGTCGAGATATTGTCCAGCTCATACTACTGCTTGATGGAATGATGGTTTGTATCACAAGAAAGTACCTGCAGCAGGGGCGTGATTTCAGGGTTTTTCGGGGCAAAACCAAAACTTTGTCTGCTTGTTAAGTTGTTCATTAATGGAGGCGCCACAGTACATTGCAAATTAAATAAAACCTGCAAATTTAGGGGGGGGGGTGGTGGGAGCGCAAAATATTGTGTCTTGTTCCTCAACAAGCCGGAGACCAATTGTTTCCTACTGTTCTACACTTCCTGGCGCAGGAGGTAACCTGATGGCAAAGTGGTCAGAGTGTGTCGATATCCGAAAATGACATACTACCTTTTGTGCTGGAGCTAAAACGCCAAGCAATACACAAATCAATAAATCGTCTCCATCCCTCATATCGCGATCCGTAAAGATTAGTTTCTTGCATCAAATTCTTACATGTGGTTGCGTCGTCCTAAACACAAGTTCTTGTTACAATAGCAGTGTACACTTTAATCCAGAAACATAAATATCAAGTTTTACAACCTTCTCCTACCACCAACTGCTCTGACACCAACTGCCAACTGCCAAACGAATGGGTCGTATTAGAACGTGTTACATCGTACACAAAGCAACAGACTATCGACGGTACGTCACAGTTAAAATAAAATTACGCCACAATACGTCACAAGTACAAGCCCAATGGTAACAAAAGCGTTCACTAACTAAGCTAACACAAACTGCACACAATAAAACACAGTAATCGGTGCGCAACAATTTCTATGTGAATATCCATACTTCGCGCAGAAGGGACTCTGCTGCCATGGATGGTGGCTCATCTAATAGAAGAACAATTACGACTGCTACCCAGCAGTAGGTATTAACTGCTCGAGAAACTAATGATTTTTAAAAATTTGTTTAGCTTTTTAAAGAAGGCTTTCTTTTAAAGACTACATTCAACATAATTAAAATATATTTAAATAATTGGGATTCTTAAAAAGTGCGTTACTTGAATGCCAGTTTTGTCAAGTGACTTGTGGAAGTTGGGAAGTTCACGCATTGCTGCCACCAATATTTGGCGGGTTATTTCTAGTATAGTAAGAATACTACATGCAAAGGAGACAAAAAACTATCGTTATCTTCTTCTTCTTCTATATCGTAAGGGCCCGCGATCAATTTATTGATCATTTTGGCTCCTATGCATGTAGATGGGATTTGCAATGTTTCTGTTACTGGTGTTGATGAGGAAATCATGCACTAGGGGTTCGAAGGCTTGAGGCAATTATCCACCCCACTCCAATAAAATCTATACAGCTTCGATACTGTTTCGCCCCCCCCCCCTCTCTACACTTAAATTGAGTTTCAAGAAACCAATTCGGTAGCGACTTATGTGTGGTTCACACTTATACATCATAAGAACTTGAACGTATTTATTCACACACATCACAATTTCATATACATATTTTTGGGGTAACCCAAATCCTTGCAGGCGATGACCATGAATGCAAACCTGTCAGGTGATGACCATAAATGCCAAACTATCAGGCGATGACCATAAATGCCAACCTATCAGGCGATTACCATAAATGCCAACCTTTCAGGCGATGTTGACACACCAAGTGATACTAACGACACACAATGATGCACTACTGACACGCCCCATTGTACACATCTTATGTAGTCCAATTGTAGAATCCACTGAAATCTCCCTATTTCTAAAATGCTGTGACAGAGCCTCTGTTAAATAAAATTGTTATCACTTAAAGAACGAGCTACGTGTCGTTGCTCTTTTAAATGCCATGGCAAATTAGTTGGGTTGTTCAAACTTGCTATATCGAGAGGTTTTTCCAACTGTCCCCAATCTTTGCCTTCACGAGTTTAAGTTTAAGACAATCGACCATCACCTGGCTGAGCTCAAGGATCCGATAACACACGCTATCATGTGATTTTATCAATTTATGGGATCGTGCTGATGTTGATTTGTATTAAGTGATTGAAAAACTGACAATCTCGAAGTAAATGGGAAAAAGTTTGAAATGTAAATGTTAATTTTAACTTTAAACAGTAACAGTTTTTTTTCGATGCTTAAAAAACGCTGTCAATCCAAAATCTATATTTTTCGTCTCTAGTATCTTAAGGAATTCAATAAGAAACATTCTTATTGATTACTCTGTATGGTCAGTTCGAGGATGATGTATAGGAGACTGTGTTCAAGACGTGTCAAGTAAATAAATAGTGGAAAAATGTATGTTTAGTCTTGAAAAGAAAAGGCATTTACAATAAATCGTCTTGTCTTTTCTTAAAAGCCTAAACATATCTTGCGCCCCCCCCTTTCCTGGGCTGTGTAATCAGTGGTGATGCAACATTGTTAGGTAGCTACTGGAGAAGGGCGAGTAAGTGGACCGTAATACATGTAAGGGTTCTGCCATCAGGCAGTTATTGGAAACTAACTTCATTTCACCCGTTATAAAAAAATTTATAAATCACCAGCACTTGATTATCTATTCAAAAGCTCATGTATTCTACGAAAATTCAATATATATTATAACAAATAACGCGTTGTTTCCTTTCAATATTTTGGGGGCTAAATTCAGTTGACTTTTTAAAAAATTATTAATTTGTTTTTGTGGGCCTGCTAACAATAACTGACTGATTTTGTGCAAAGAAGCCCTAAGTTCCCACTACCCTTGGCAAAGAAGCCCTATGTTCCCACTACCCCTGGTAAAGAAAGCCCTATGTTCCCACTACCCTAGGCAAAAAAGCCCTATGTTCCCACTACCCTTGGCAAAGAAGCCCTATGTTCCCACTACCCTTGGCAAAGAAGCCCTATGTTCCCACTACCCTTGGCAAAGAAGCCCTATGTTCCCACTACCCTTGGCAAAGAAGCCCTATGATCCCACTACCCTTGGCAAAGAAGTCCTATGGCCCCACTACCTATAGCAAAGAAGCCCTACTACAGAATGTGCAATCTCCCCCCACACTCAAGTTCTTAAAACTCCCAGTCATGAGACATAAGGCAAATAAGAGAAAGCCAAAGTACTGCAACTGCATAATAAATAAATTTCAGTGAATAAATCATTGTTTTGTGGAAATATTTATTTAAAAAGTTTTTAATATTCAAGTCTTAATAATTTAATAATAGTAAATAGTCAGCAATAAATAAGTAAGTCCAAATGTAAAGAAAAAATTAACCACTGAATTTAAGTAAAATCATTGTCAACTAAAAACAAGGCAAAGTACAACCCTCTCCGGAAGCTTTACTGTAGTTAAAATTATTGAAAACATTATCTTTAAAAATCCCTCCTAATTGTTAGACCTCACTGTTTATTTATATTATTTTAAGGTTGTGGGAGCCACAGGTTGGGTGAGCCACAGGTTGGGTGAGCCACAGGTTGTGTGAACCACAGGATGGGTGAGCCACAGGTTGTGAGAGCCACAGGGTGGGTGAGCCACAGGTTGTGTGAGCCACAGGATGGGTGAGCCACAGGTTGTGTGAGCCACAGGTTGTGTGAGCCACAGGTTGGGTGAGACACAGGTTGAGTGAGCCACAGGTTGTGTGAGCCACAGGTTGGGTGAGCCACAGGTTGGGTGGTTATAATTATTGAAAACATTGTCAGAGTGCCACATGAAAATAATAATTTTTTTGATGGCTCAATTGACAGTTTTTAATATAGTTGATATGAATCATTGAGAAAGGACTTTGAGAAAATCACACGACTACATTTAGAAAAAGAAGCAGTGCAATAATTTATTTAAAATTTTATGTAATTATTGTTATAACAGTTTGATTTTGTTTTGATTGATTTTCAGAGGCTTTCACAGATAATCAATGTGCATATTCTACATGAACATTAATTTAGTTCCCAGTGGGTGTTGCATTAGACATTTCATCATGTGCCCCACAGGCCATGGTATGTTGCCTACACCTCCCACAGGCCATGGTATGTTGCCTACACCTCCCACAGGCCATGGTAGGCTGCCTACACCTCCCACAGGCCATGGTAGGTTGCCTACACCTCCCACAGGCCATGGTAGGTTGCCTACCCCTCAGTAAGATGTTAAGGAGATACCAAAAAATGGGTTTAAACATGTACAACATTCCTGATTTTTGTTTTGTTTCTTGAAGGACTATCTTCAATATGATTGGGTATTACAGGTTTACGATTGAGAAAACTTTTTATAAACATCATTTTTAGATCTCTCTATTACATTCCTTCCTCTATGCTTTGTGTATGCACTAAACTATTCACTAAAGTTTAGATTTAGAGAGTACAGTTTAGCACTTGCACATAAACATTTGAAAGATTATTAACAATTCAATTTTTTTTTTAAAAGTTTCACTTATTTACAAAATTCTAATTCTGTAAATAAAATTAAAATATGCTCCAAAAATTTGAAGCGGGAAAAACATTTATGTATGATTTAGTTTTCCATTGCCCATTTAGACATATTTTCACATTTTGAAAATGTTTCATGGCAAAAAATGACAGATGGCAAACATACTTTGTGATGGCACAAAAAGCTGTGTGAAAATTTCCTTTTTAACTGAATCAAATTCAGCAATTTTTTGTAAAGAATTGCAAAATGCCCCAAAAATGCAGTACTACACTTGCCACATCTTAAAAGCATATGTGCATATGTCAGAGTGCATAGCTCCAGCCACCACATGATCACGGTTGTGAAAAGAAAGATATGTTGGACAGTCTTTGGAAATTTGTCACTCAGTGGAGGGAAATGTAAACATAGTTGACCTTTGACCAATACTGCTTATATTTTTGTGCATGATGTAAAACACTGTTTCTTTACATCTGAAAAACTAAAAGGCTGGCAAAAAAAAGGAAAGTTTACTTTGTGAAGCCACCCCAATATTAGTTATGTTAACAACAATCCTCCCAAATTGGCATGAAAAACAGTTACACTCTGATTGCTAAAAAAAAGTACAGTTTTCTCAAGTTTTCTTGCCCTGGAACATTTGGCACGAAAAGAAATAGGAAGAAAACTTAAAACTAGTCTAGCACTTGAATTTAAAACTGAATTCACTAGCAGCCTGGGAAATAATGTAGGGTTATCTGACCTTCATCAAGAAGCTTATCTTACCATGGAATGTTATTCTGATTGAACTAGATCCACTATCTAACTGTTCATTTTTTTTTCAATGGTTTTCATGATCTAGAATAACTTGGTACTATGCTTTAACGTTAATGTAGAATACTTCCATCAGACAATAACCATCTTCAAGACGATCCTGGCTTGGCAACACATTCAATCCTTACCATCACTAGAAAAGACACCAACTTTAAACCAGATCTCTGGAGGTGAGCAACCCAAAAACAAATCTATAGTTCCTTTTTTAAAATTTTTATACACTATGTGCTTTTCCAATTAAAGCAGAGATTCTTATCCTATAGGTCGTGACCCCTTTGGGAGGTCGAACAACCCTTTCCGAGGGGTTGTCTAAAACCATCCAAAAACATATAAGTAGCAACAAAAACAATTTGTGGTTGTGGGGTCCCCACAACATGAGGAACCGTATTAAAGGGTCTGGGCATGAGGAAGGGTGAGAACCACTGAATTAAAGACATTAAGAAGCCTAATATTTTGGATAAATTTAATTGACCACCCCCCCCCCCCCCCCCCTTCCAAAACATTATCTAAAAATTCATTCGTGTTAAGTGTTAAGAGTCAAGTGATAAAATTAATTTGAATTATTTTAAACACATTGAATTCAAAACATTATATAAGACAATAATCAAGTGTTCAAAAAAATGCTACAACAAATCAAAACAGGGAAATATTTTGTAAGGCAAATAGGACAATCACTTTAGGATTTAAAAGTATTAAAAAGTGATATATGTACAATACTTGGGTTTTCCCCATTTGGACAACATTATAGTTAGGAGGTACTGAGTCAGAATATTTGTGATGAATTTTTACATGATGCAGGAGTAAGTCGTTAGCTATGATAGTATACTCTGGGATCTAGAGATGGAATTTTTTTCATTTGTTATTCAAAATAATGACACTGGTAAATACATTTTTTGTATGCAATAAAAAAAACAATGAGATTATTGTGAAACATTTAATTATTTAACTAATACCATTGACTTTTGAGACATTAAACTGACAGAACATTTAAGAATTTCATACAAAAATAGTGAGGAAGCATTTTTTTATGCTTTAATGATGTGGAATGTCCCTTATAATTTCAGTTTTAAAAAAAAATTAATTCAATGGGTAAAGTGTGTCCAAGCTTGGTCTAGTACAATGGTTCTCAACCCTCCTAATGCTGCAACCCTTTAATACAGTTCCTCATGTTGTAGCGAGAAAGTTATTTTCCTTGCTACTTCGTAACTGTAGAGCATATGTGTTTTCAGATGATCTTAGGTGACCCCTGGGAAGGGGTCGCGACTCACAGGTAGACAACCGCTGGTCTAATAAATAACGCCTGTCTTGTCCCCTCCACCACTGTTCATCACAATACTAAAAACATCCACCCACGTCCACAATATGAAACGTGTTATAGTTAGGTCCAAAATGTAATGCGTTGAATCAAATAACTAAATGAATTGCTAGGTAAGCAATATTTATGAGACATTTAATTAATAAATGTTTAATTATCTCAGAAGAACTAAAGTGCTGCAGCACATCTCTTGAGTCCTTTATGAATTTAAATTACATCATGTGAATGGCATTTTGCATGGGATGATATTAAAATTAGCTCATGACTAATGATGTGGTAAAGAAAACTGTGAAAGAAATTAAGAAAATGAAAAAGCACTATATTATTTATATATATTTTTGTATTTGATAGCCCACGATCAATTTATTGATCCCTCTGGTTTGAATTCAGAGTTTGCCTTCTCTTAGAGGAGTTGCCGTCTTAGAGTCCCATCCAACCAGGGTGCTTGGGATGTTTTTGCTTGTCTTGGCTTTGTTGGGGATTGAACTCCAGACGACCAGCTATTTGGATTGAGTCAGTTTAGACCACTCACCACCCATCCCCCTATCTTGATTTCAGATGAAAAAAGCCCCACACTATATCTTGATTTCAATTGAAAAAAGCCCCTCACTATATCTTGATTTCAGTTGATTGAAAATTAATTAATTAAAGGTTCAAATTCAAAGCATGTGATAAAGATCTTTACACTATTTTATAACCAAATGAATGTAATACAGCAGACAGGCATCTGCAGAATATAGGCAACACATGAATATATGGAATGATTTTAAAATATGGCTCTTTCAAATACGATTACGAAAATGAAATGTAATACAAACACACACATATAACACACAAATTATTACTCATGTTTACTCAAGATTAATGTCTAAGTAAATATAATTCAAACTTCTTTAGCCGACCAGTAGAAATATGTATAACATTTAAAAGTAAGTTGGCAAAAAAAAAAAAAGAAAAAAAAAGAAAAAAAAGAAAGGAATGACTCTTGCTTAAAAATCAGTTTTGAGGATATAACAAAACTGCAATTTAACCATACAATTTAGTTGAGGCTTTCTCAAAATCTTACATATTCTGTCATTCTAAGACTGCTTAACAACACAGCAGTCTGAATTCAACTAGCAACATGAATTCATTGTAAATTTCAAAGCTAGCAGATACAAATGTAAAGTGCACAATCAGACACAGCTAATTGACACCTGACTCAAATCAAAACAAACCAGTTCTAACTCATGCAAAGCAATGGAATGGCACAAAAAGAATCAGTTCTAAAACAAGGTTATCTACACAACCCATTTCTTTTCATCTGTTAGAACTAGGCATCTTACTCATTGACATGGGGAATTTCATCAAACATATCAGCATTGGGTATGCCTTTAGGTCGACTGAAATGTTGCAAAATGACACCAAAGAAAGCCAGCAACAGCCCTAGAGTCAGAAGCACAAGCATTAAAGTCCATTTGCTCAATGACGATTCTAGCTCCTCTGGCAGTGACGCTGAAATAAAAAAGCAAAGGATGAGTTAATCAAAGCTTAACTGCTATATCAATTTTACATTTATAAAACTAAACAAAATAAATGTTTATTTGCTCTCATACAAGGTGAAATCAAAATTATAGTTAGACAGCCTGATTTACTGTGAAAGCCATATTATAGTTTAACAAACTGGATTAATGGGAAATCCATATTGTAATTAACAACATGGATTACAGTGAAATCCATACTGTAGTTAAACAAACTGGATTAATGTGAAGTCCCTATTATAATTAACAACCTGGATTATTGTCGAAATCCATATTATAGTTTAACAAACTGAATTACTATTCTTTAAGTTGTTCAGAGTAGAAGGATAACTATATCATTTTGATGAGCTGGCACAGAAGTGCATATCTAAGGGCCATCACACCTTCAAGAGCCCAATGACAAAGGATCAAAATATAGATTTCTTTTTGAATAGATGTAATCTTGAATATCTATTTAAGATAATATGTGGGGCCAGAAGTGGTGTTTGGCATCTCGAAATGGCCGTATCTTTCATCTGCACTATATCACCAAACCTCTGTCACAACCTCAAGTCAAAGATTATGCCAGATGCTGTAAATGAAATGGTTAGGGTATGAAGAACTTGTTAACACCTGCCACGACCTGAAACTTTGACCAGATGGATGCAAATCAGAATCAGCAATAAATAATATCGCATTGGGAGAGAACACTTATGAGTTAGAAGGCATACAGTTAAGAAATTATTGAAATAAAATTCCAAGAACCTTTTATTTCCACAGTAAAAACCTGTTTAATATCTTACAAGAACAGCTGGCAGAACATCTATGATTTCTTGGCCTCATTTGTTCCCTTCCTCAAGTTGTAACCCCAACCTGACTAAAAAAATGGAGGTTAAACAAACTGTAAAACATCAAATCCATACCTTGCTCACAAAACATTTCAGTATATTTTTACTCACGTGCTTTTAAACAGTTCCCTTTCCTGTCACATACATTGCCAGGACAGTTTTTTTTGCATTCTGAGGTAATGGACGATAATGATGACAAGATTGTTAACACATTGTTATGATATGAGCTTTCAAAGCTTATTGTAGTGCTTCATTGGCTAATATGAATTTGAATCACTAAAAATGCTAAGGATAAAAATTAATCAGCATCTATCCATGTTATAAACAAAAACACGTTTATTATTTTCATAACTTAATTGTGTTTGCTGGAATAGATGGGCAAAGCTGCCTCACACAACAGAAAAGCTTCCACCAAATCACCATCCTCTTCATAAGCATGGTTCTTTATAAATTCACAAAGAACAAGATTTCAGTTTAGTTCTTATGTATTGGACCCAAGTTCCATTCCACTTGACACGACATTTAACATGAAATGACAATGACACATCACTTAACAAGAAATGGCAATGACACATCACTTAACATGACATGTCAATGACACATCACTTAACAAGAAATGGCAATGACACTTCACTTAACATGAAATGTCAATGACACATCATTAACAAGAAATGTCAATGACACATCACTTAACAAGTATTTTGCTGTATTTTCATTGGATACATATGTAGGATTAAGATATTTGTTATACTTAATAATGCATGCAGTTTTTACTTTCTCCTCTACAGCTCTCCTTTGACTTTAAATACCCCAGTGTGTGTGTTTTTCTACATAAAAAAGTTATTGAACGTAAAATCATATACATATTTATATCCTATTTTGAAATTATGTACAAAGTATGAAATAATGGAAAAATTCAGGAGATGCGTTACCGGAATCAATATACTCCAATGAGTCATTTTCAGCAAAATAAATTATTCAGTTTTCTAAAAATATTTCTCAACAGACACATTTTTTTCTCACCTGAATCACAATAATCCCCAGAAAACCCAGGAATGCAACCTTTTTGACATTCTCCTGTAGTCTGTAAACACAGTCTATCCTCACAGGTGAAGGAGCAGACTAAAATAGAATAATTGAATCATGACTTATAGGTTATTCAGATTTAGAGATGCTATATTACATTTGTAAATCAGATTTAAGCTAGTATCAGTTAATATGGTCCAGTTGAATAAGCAAAAGGGAAACAAAATTAAAGCAGCAATGTTGTTTGGTAGAACTTAGTTTTAAACTGTATTTGGCTTTGTTGTTTGGTAGAACTTAATTTTAAACTGTATTTGGCTATGTTGTTTGGTAGAACTTATTTTTAAACTGTATTTGGCTATGTTGTTTGGCAGAACTTAGTTTTAAACAGTCTTTGGCTATGTTGTTTGGTAGAACTTAATTTTAAACAGTCTTTTGCTATGTTGTTTGGTAGAACTTAATTTTAAACAGTCTTTGGCTTTGTTGTTTGGTAGAACTAGTTTTAAACTGTATTTGGCTATGTTGTTTGGCAGAACTTAATTTTAAACTGTATTTGGCTATGTTGTTTGGCAGAACATAATTTTAAACTGTATTTGGCTATGTTGTTTGGCAGAACTTAATTTTAAACTGTATTTGGCTATGTTGTTTGGTAGAACTTAGTTTTAAACTGTATTTGGCTATGTTGTTTGGCAGAACTTAATTTTAAACTGTATTTGGCTATGTTGTTTGGCAGAACTTAATTTTAAACTGTATTTGGCTATGTTGTTTGGTAGAACTTAATTTTAAACTGTATTTGGCTATGTTGTTTGGTAGAACTTAATTTTAAACTGTATTTGGCTTTGTTGTTTGGCAGAACTTAGTTTTAAACTGTATTTGGCTATGTTGTTTGGCAGAACTTAATTTTAAACAGTCTTTGGCTATGTTGTTTGGTAGAACTTAGTTTTAAACTGTATTTGGCTATGTTGTTTGGCAGAACTTAGTTTTAAACTGTATTTGGCTATGTTGTTTGGTAGAACTTAATTTTAAACAGTCTTTTGCTATGTTGTTTGGTAGAACTTAGATTTAAACTGTATTTGGCTATGTTGTTTGGCAGAACTTAGTTTTAAACAGTCTTTGGCTATGTTGTTTGGCAGAACTTAGTTTTAAACTGTATTTGGCTATGTTGTTTGGTAGAACTTAATTTCAAACTGTATTTGGCTATGTTGTTTGGCAGAACTTAGTTTTAAACAGTCTTTGGCTATGTTGTTTGGTAGAACTTAATTTTAAACAGTCTTTTGCTATGTTGTTTGGTAGAACTTAATTTTAAACATTCTTTTGCTATGTTGTTTGGTAGAACTTAGATTTAAACTGTATTTGGCTATGTTGTTTGGCAGAACTTAGTTTTAAACAGTCTTTGGCTATGTTGTTTGGCAGAACTTAATTTTAAACAGTCTTTGGGTATGTTGTTTGGTAGAACTTAGATTTAAACTGTATTTGCCTATCTCCTGGTAAAATATTTTGTTCAAGCTTGTTCATTGCACAAATAGGAGATACCACACAAGGATTGAATGACATAAATGGGAGCTACCACACAAGGATGTGTGACACAAACAGGAACTACAACACAAGGATTGTGTGACTCAAATAGGGGCTACCACACAAGGATTGAATGACATAAATGGGAGCTACCACACAAGGATGTGTGACACAAACAGGAACTACAACACAAGGATTGTGTGACAAAAATAGGGGCTACCACACAAGGATTGTGTGACACAAATAGGGGCTACCACACAAGGATTGTGTGACATAAATAGGAGCTACCACACAAGGATTGTGTAACACAAATAGGGGCTACCACACAAGGATTGTGTGACACAAATAAGAACAACAACACAAGGATTGTGTGACACAAATCGGAGCTACCACACAAGGATTGTGTGACACAAATAGGGGATACCACACAAGGATTGTATGACACAAATAGGAGCTACCATACAAGGATTGTGTGACACAAATAGGAGCCACCACACAAGGATTGTGTGACAAAAATAGGGGCTACCACACAAGGATTGTGTGACACAAATAGCAGTTACCACACAAGGATTGTGGGACACAAATAGGAGCCATTACACAAGGATTGTGTGACACAAATAACAGCTACCACACAAGGAATGTATGACACAAATAGGGGCTACCACACAAGGATTGTGTGACATAAATAGGGGCTACCACACAAGGATTTTGTAGCACAAATAGGAGTCTCAACACAAGGATTGTGTGACACAAATAGGAGCTACCACACAAGGATTATGTGACACAAATAGGAGCTACAACACAAGGATTGTGTAACACAAATAGGAGCTACCACACAAGGATTGTGTGACACAAATAGGGGCTACCACACAAGAATTGTGTGACACAAACAGGGGCTACCACACAAGGATTGTGTGACATAAATAGGAGGTACCACACAAGGATTGTGTAACACAAATAGGGGCTACCTTACAAGGATTGTGTGACACAAATAGGGGCTACCACACAAGGATTGTGTGACACAAATAGGAGCTACCACACAAGGATTGTGTGACACAAATAGGAGCTACCACACAAGGATTGTCCATATATGAAAAGATGTTTTCTACTTGTAGCTAATTGCATGTTCTGGAATTCCACAGAGACTAAATACATTGTTAAACCTTTTCAGGACTTTGGAAAGTCAAAATATCGTAAACTCTTTTAAAGTAAACTGATGAAAAATGTGTGCAACTGCTAGGAACTTCATATAAATCTATATGTGTTGTCACCAAAATCGGTTAATTTTGTTCTTTTATTTTGTGTTTAATATTGTTTTTAATTTTCAAAATTAATATTAACTTTCAAAAAGCCACCAAAAAAATAACCAACTGTTGTGTTGCAATTAGTCATGAATTTTAGCTTATATTTCTGTCAAGCAATTCTGTGCAGTCAGTGCCTTTTGTCCTTGCCTAAGACTTTTTCTCATCCTTAAGAAACAAATCGGAGGACTAAATACGGTATATTTGTATGTGGGTTTGTATGTGAAAACTAGGGTTTTCAAACCTGGTGTCCTCTGCCTCATAGGGATAGGAGTTGGCATATTGAGGGGTGTAAGGTGGCATTTTGAGGGTTTGTGGTGGCATTTGAAAGGGTGTGAGGTATTTCAAGTGGTGTGAGGTGACATTTCAAGGGTGTGAGGTGGCATCTCAAGGGGTGCAAGGTGGGATCTAAAGGGGTTTGTGATGGCATTTCAAAGGGTGTGAGGTGGCATCTAAAGGGGTTAGTGGTGGCTTTTCCAGGGGTTTCAGGTGACATTTTAAGGGGTGTGAAGTGGCATTTCAAGTGGTGTGAGGGTATTGAGGCGGCATTTCAAGGGGTGTCAGGTGACATTTCAAAGGTTTTGAGGTGGCATTTTAAAGGGTTTGTGATTCATTTTTGGGGGTCAATGACATTTCAAGGGCTGTGAGTTGACATTTTAAGGGTATTGAGGTGGCATTTAAAAGGGTGTAAGGTGGTATTTCTAGGGATTTGTGATTGCATTTCAAGGGGTGTGTGGTGACATTTATAAGGGGTGTCAGATGACATTTCAAGGGATGTCAGGTGACATTTCAAGGGGTTTGTGACTGCTTTCCTAAGGGTGTGAGGTGGCATTTTAGGGGGGCCTAAGTTATACAAATATTTTTAAATTTTTAATTCTTATTTTTCTCAACAACATCCTTATGTAATAACTTACAAGTTTGTTCCCCAAGTTTTCTTTTCAATTCAAGAAATAAATGTAGAAATTAATTATATTCAAACTTTATAACTTTTTAGGGGGTGCCATACTAGTCAAATAATTCATAGGGGATGAGGTAATAGTCAAATAATTCATAGGGGTTGTGAGACTAGTCAAATAATTTATAGGGGGTGTGAGACTAGTCAAATAATTCATAGGGGGTGTGAGACTAGTCAAATAATTTATAGGGGGTGTGAGACTAGTCAAATAATTCATAGGGGGTGTGAGACTAGTCAAATAATTTATAGGGGATGTGAGACTGGTCAAATAATTTATAGGGGGTGTGAGACTAGTCAAATAATTTATAGGGGTTGTGAGACTAGTCAAATAATTCATAGGGGGTGTCAGAGTATTCAAATAATTTATAGGGGATGTGAGACTAGTCAAATAATTTATAGGTGGTGTAGGACTAGTCAAATAATTCATAGGGGGTGTGGGACTAGTCAAATAATTTATTTGGTGTTTTTAGACTTGTCAAATAATTCATGGCTGCTTTAAAATGAGGACAAAAGGTGTGACTCAATTTTGCACATGGCTTAAATGTTGAACGCTGTTTAATTACTTTTCTCGTCATTGTTTTTAATAATAGAATAAATGAACCCCAAAAAAGGATAAAATGTCCAATAAGCCACTAACAAGCCAACCACCCAATCAATTCCCTGAAATATTTCCCCCAAAAACTCCACTTATCAAAGAATATATGCAGTACACGTCTGAAATGTTAGGGCACTTTATAAATGCTGACATTAAAAACAATATAATAATTAAAAAATACTACATCTGTCCATCTTTAAGAAAAGATGGTGCAATCTCCCTTGAAACCTTTCTCAGTAGAGGTTTGTAGTTTGGATTTTTTTACTCTCAGATAAGCCATCATCCAAAGTGGATGATTTCCATCTAAACAAAGTGCTTGGAGTTGCGTTGATTTATTATTCTGGTATGATTGGGGTTTTGATAGGAGTGCTCCAACCCACGAGTATGTATGATGCATGCCTGTGTAGAAACATCTACCCTGTCAGCCTTATAAAAATATTATTTCATCAAAATCTATATATTGGAGAAAAATTATCCACATTTTTTTTTTTTTTTAAAGTTTATTTTACATAAAACATATCACAGAGAGCCATGATATAATAATTCACATGTACCTGTACATAATGGTCCAACATAGTTTGGGAGGCAGCCATGGTTACAGATACCTGATATTGGATCACAAGAGCCATCCCCAGCACATCCTATACTGCAAGCTGAGTAAATGGATGAAAGAGTCAATCAATGGTTGAAAATATTGTTTTTTAAAAAAAGAAATCAAAATAGAGATACAACACAAATGAATAACTTGAAGATGACGTAGCAATTTCCTTAGAAAGATGAAGCATTTTTTTAAAACAAGAATTAGCAGACTTAGCAAATGTGTTGATTTGAACTGAACTAGTTGGTACTTTTCTCTTGGATGTGCCAAAGTATAAGCAGAGCTCTTTTTTTACCATATTTCATTCTTTATTTTTACTGGTTTTTTTGTCAGCTGGAGAAGGCCTATTTCTGTCGCATTCATTGTTACGTTTCAACTTCTTTCAGGTTGTTCCCGACCCTTAAGTTACATAATTACTGTTACTCAACCTGATCGTGGTATAACCAATAAAGTTTGCAAAAGTAATCTGTTGTTGTACCACGTTTAGAAGGCAACCTTGGGCTTTAGAATCATCTCATGCAGGCACAAGACTCCACTCTGTCACAAAACCTTACTAGGATATATGAAGCTTAACGTCATTCTTGGCTTCTAATATTACAACTTTGGCACATTCAGAAAGCATAGGCATCATTAATCCCAGTTAAAAAGTTCAGTAATATTTTTAAAAAAGATCATTTATGTTGTGAAACAGACTAAACACTAACCAATACATTTGGGGCCGTAGTAGTCAGCTTTGCAGCCAAAGATGCATGTCCCTGAAGTTACATTACAAGAACCATCTTCGGCACATCCAAAACTGCAGGCTACATTATAATTAAAAAGCAGAAAACTCATATGTCAAATATACAAAATAATAAAGAGAGCCAAATCATATTTAGCCATGAATACAAATGAAACACATATTTTTTTAATTTACATTTTCAGATTGATATTTTATAAAATATACAATTTAAAAAAAAAATCCATCATTTTGTATGTTTGGAATCACAAATAATAATTCTTTAGGTATGGATGGATGGCTGTAATGCAGTGTTCAATATACGAGCGTAAAATAACATTACCAGAAGTTAGGACTAATCGGGATTCTTATAAAGTGGGTTGATAGTAAGCATGTCATGTCAAGTAACTTAAGTAGATGGGAATGTCACATACTGCCACCACAATTGTATGGCAGATTCTTATAAAGTGGGTTGATAGTAAACATGTCATGTCAAGTAACTTAAGTAAATGGGAATGTCACATACTGCCACCACAATTGTTTGCCAGATTATATCTCATATCAAAAATAATAAATGAAGACTTACGGATGCAGCCTGAACCATAATAATTAGGCGCACAGCCGTGCTCACAATCCCCAGTATTTTGATTGCATGCTCCATTCTCTGCACAGCCATAACTACAAGCTGAAAAGATATTGACAACATGTAAAGAATTGCCTTTGCTGCCAAGCCATTTCACGATCAGCTGTTTTGCCACCGGGCCATCAGCCGTTTCCTTGAAGAAGCTATAGAAAATTATTGAAATTTAATAAGTGATGATGTAAATTTAGGGGTGATTAAAGCAATGTTATAGATTCAAGAACTTAATTTATTGAGTTTAAATAGATTGATATAATCTCTCATATACTAGTGAGGTCACATACAACAGGTATGTTGCTTTGAAATCGGAAGTGTGTTGTAGTCATTATTGTCTGTTAACATCAATGATTGTACCACCGTGTATATTCGAGAGTTAGGTAACACAGGTTAGGTTCATTCAACAGGCGATGTGTTTGTGGATTTTGAAGATAAGCAGTCAGTGGATCTGTGTTCAGGTCATTCATTTACAAAATACTTCCATAATTAAGTTTTTTTCCATTAAATTTTTACTGTATTTAAAAAGAAAAAACATTTAAAAAAAACATACATGTAACCTTACAAAGTTTCAGACAAATTCCACCACATAGGTGGCTTCTGTTGGAGGAGGGCTTTTATGGGATACGGGGGTGGGGTGGGGGGCTTTTGTCAAACATCTGTTTTAAAGGGCTAAAATATCAATTTAAAAAATAAAACTTTTAGTTTATATCAATATATCCAAGGGGGTTATTTGAGACAAAAAACCTACAAACATTAAATAAATCTCCTTAAAACTTCAACATTTTTATAATCACTGTTATCACTTTTTTCTTTAAATAATTTCTTTAAAGTCATCGGCAAAACTGCCTCGTGGCTAAATTTCCCAGCAGAGAAATGGCGGGAATCGTCATAGCTTCATTATTAGCTTTTGAAATGCAACCTGCTGAGGGGACAGAAAACCGTAACATCAAAAGTTGCTGACCTGCAATTTAAACATGCATGGCAAGGTCCAACAGAAAAGCATGGAACAACCTCCAAATTGATGTTGTCCTGTAAGTATTTAGGGTAACAAAAGCAGTACCATTGGTGCCACCCTTTACGAGCTGTAACAATAGCAGTACCATTGGTGGCATCCTTTATGAGCTGTAACAATAGCAGTACCATTGGTGCCACTCTTTATGAGCTGTAACAATAGCAGTACCATTGGTGCCACTCTTTATGAGCCGTAACAAAAGCAGTACCATTGGTGCCACCCTTTATGAGCCGTAACAAAAGCAGTACCATTGGTGCCACTCTTTATGAGCTGTAACAATAGCAGTACCATTGGTGCCACTCTTTATGAGCAGTAACAAAAGCAGTACCATTGGTGCCACTCTTTTACTCGACATTGTTATCGTCTACCATTGGTGCCACTCTTTATGAGCTGTAACAAAAGCAGTACCATTGGTGCCACTCTTTATGAGCTGTAACAATAGCAGTACCATTGGTGCCACTCTTTATGAGCTGTAACAAAAGCAGTACCATTGGTGCCACTCTTTATGAGCTGTAACAATAGCAGTACCATTGGTGCCACTCTTTATGAGCTATAACAATAGCAGTACCATTGGTGCCACTCTTTATGAGCTATAACAATAGCAGTACCATTGGTGCCACTCTTTATGAGCTATAACAATAGAAGTACCATTGGTGCCACTCTTTATGAGCTATAACAATAGCAGTACCATTGGTGCCACTCTTTATGAGCTATAACAATAGCAGTACCATTGGTGTCACTCTTTATGAGCTATAACAATAGCAGTACCATTGGTGCCACTCTTTATGAGCTGTCATCCTTCCCTTGGGTTCGCCTGTCTTAAGGCAGAACTAGAACCTTCTGCACTGGGAAACTATTTATTACACCACCCAACACAGCCAGGATTTTTAGTTTCACTGAAGGAAACTGGGTGTGTCACATGGGGTCAGGGCAACACTGAAAGCAGCGATTATTGATAACAAGCCTTAAGTTGGTTGATGTGGAGTTGGTTAATGAGAGAGGAAGCTCAGTAGGAAATATGGTCTCATCTCATTGGACAGCTACCGTCTGTTTCAACCTGGAAGGTCACCAGTCAGGAACACAATCATGCCTGATAATTGCATGGAACATAGAGAACAATATCTACAATTTGAGACAAGGGGTAAGTAGGGCAGTTCCGGTGAGGGAGAAAGTGGGAACATGTGTACTTGATGGGGGACAGTTTTTGTTTAGGTGTCATGTTATATATATGCATACACATCTTATTTTATACTTATCTGGATATCTCAGTTTTTTAATTTCTACAAACAAGAAAACTTGCCAAAACAACGAAAGCCAAAATAATTGGGTTTACAGCCACTGACACAAGCTCCTGTTTCTGTACATTTTCCTTCCTGGGCACATCCATCACTGCAAGCTGTTCATGTTTATAAAATTGCATATCATGTGCACATTTAATAATGATATAATTGATGAAAATGATAGCAGGACTGCCTACCAGGTCAATGTGTTTTTAGTACTTAACTCACTCAAAGACTTATCAATGGCAACAAAATTATATTTTAGTTTGTGCAATTTTTTGTTAATCTATCAAACTGTGAGACATAACATAAGTTTGTTTATCTTAAAAAAACAAATCTATAACAACTGCTTTGACAAATACTAGTTCAAAACTTCCATCAAATTAAGCAGAGCCCATAAAAATATTTTTTCGGTGCGCGTTTGTGTTTGTGCATGAGTGCGTGTATAGTCCTATTTAGAAATGGTGGCCCTTGTCTTATATATTATGTTTCCCATTGGGCAGTCCGCCCATTTCTACATGATTTTTAAAACTGTAAACCCATGACAAAATTGAGAATACAATTCTGAACTGATCTGGCCAATCTACGGGTTCTCAACAAGGAATCATAAGTGGATTTCTCTGGCCAATCTACGGGTGCTCAACAAGGGATCGTAAGTGGATTTCTCTGGCCAATCTACGGGTGCTCAACAAGGGATCATAAGTGGATTTCTCTGGCCAATCTATGGGTGCTCAACAAGGAATCATAAGTGGATTTCTCTGGCCAATCTACGGGTGCTCAACAAGGGATCATAAGTGGATTTCTCTGGCCAATCTATGGGTGCTCAACAAGGAATCATAAGTGGATTTCTCTGGCCAATCTATGGGTGCTCAACAAGGAATCATAAGTGGATTTCTCTGGCCAATCTACGGGTGCTCAACAAGGGATCATAAGTGGATTTCTCTGGCCAATCTACGGGTGCTCAACAAGGGATCATAAGTGGATTTCTCTGGCCAATCTATGGGTGCTCAACAAGGAATCATAAGTGGATTTCTCTGGCCAATCTACGGGTGCTCAACAAGGGATCATAAGTGGATTTCTCTGGCCAATCTATGGGTGCTCAACAAGGGACCATAAGTGGATTTCTCTGGCCAATCTACGGGTGCTCAACAAGGGATCATAAGTGGATTTCTCTGGCCAATCTATGGGTGCTCAACAAGGGATCATAAGTGGATTTCTCTGGCCAATCTATGGGTGCTCAACAAGGGATCATAAGTGGATTTCTCTGGCCAATCTACGGGTGCTCAACAAGGAATCATAAGTGGATTTCTCTGGCCAATCTACGGGTGCTCAACAAGGAATCATAAGTGGATTTCTCTGGCCAATCTACGGGTGCTCAACAAGGAATCATAAGTGGATTTCTCTGGCCAATCTATGGGTGCTCAACAAGGGATCATAAGTGGATTTCTCAACATTGCTGTCTTCAGAGGTTGAAGGTCCCTTCTTCATGCTGTCAACCAAGAGCTTTAGTATAAGGGCCTAGCAAATTTAAAATTGACTATACTCACAAAAATCTTAATGCACACTTCTTTTTGAAAGGAAAAAAAAATGTTTAATCTTCTTTCATTGAGAAGTTGACATTGAAAGTAGGTCAGGAAGGACAGGCCAAATCAGGCCCAACCAAAGCATATGTTCTGTTTTACTTGCTTAACGTCGGTGATATTTAGTAAGTCTTTGCTAAACTAGCCTATTTAATATAGTGATGTTGGCCTCTGTTAAAAACTGTATCAACCCATCAGAGATAGCAATACAGAATGCAAAATGAAATGACATAAATTACAAGGAATTTTTCAAGGTGCTAGAATCCCTGAGAGTCTGTTTTGTGCCAGGCGGACTATAAGTGCAGGAATACTAAAGGCAAAGAGGGTAGTATGGTAGTAGTGTGCAGGTGGTCAGTAGAGCAGGTGAGAGTGAGTGGGTAGGAGGCTGCTGACTGTGTCAGTGTTATTGTTAGTTTGTCTTAGCAGTGTTGCCAAAGAGCCCATTGTTATGTGTGGTTCTTTGGCTAAGCTTGTTTGCTGAACCCACATCACTAATGGGAGGACTTTTAGAGTGTAATGGAATAAAAGTTTATAATTAATAAATGGGAAAAACTTATGCGTCAAGTCTCGGTGTAGAGTGTGAATTTCATACCCTGGACACCGGAGTCACGCGAACCAATTTGTGACAGAATTTATCAAACACTTTTCACACCATGCCAGTACAATTTGGGGTTTGAAAAAAAAAAAGAGGGGTAGGGGGAATAGGGTCTAAATTTGTATTATGTAATTAACAATTTCATTTGTGTATTTTATGTGCAACAATTCTTTTACAAATTTAAATGTGTACCAGGAGTCAGGTGTCAAAGGGTGCTTTATCTAACCTGTAGTTAATTATATACAATGTTTTCAAGATATGTGACTCAGTATGTGTAAATTCCTTCAGTATATGTTCATGCTAAAAAACTGAAGTTAATTAGATAAAATTAGTCTAAAATTGCAGTTATATTATTACCAAGGCAGCTTTGACCAAAATGGTTGTCTCTGCAGCCACTGATGCATGTTCCAGTATTTTGGTAACAGGAACCATCTCCAGCACATCCTTCACTGCATGCTGCACAAATAAAAATAAGAGGAAAATTTAAAAAAACTAATGAGGAGGCCATTAAAAAAAATAATGCTACATTTACGACTTTGCAACATATAACATAGATTTATATACTGGATATATATATAGACATATGGATTTTTTAATTGCTTTTAGCTCTGTAGTTAAAAAAAAAATTATATAAAAAATATGTTGATCTGTAAAAATGTTGAAGATTTAAAACGTTTGTTAGTGAATTGTATATTACTGAGTTGGCAACCTTGAAGCCAGGCTTTGAACTAATCTTTTTTTTAAATCAGTGAAAAATATTCCAAGCCTCTATCTCCTTTTCTCAAAATGGTTGAAACCACCAAAATAGAATCTGAAGACTCTGACCAGCAGTCTTTGGGGATATCTCAGGCAGTACAGAATCACTTTGTGCATATAATTTCAATTACCTTGATCACAGTCTACTCCAAAAAACCCTGGCATGCATCCTTTATCACACAGTCCTGTCTCAGGGGAGCATGAGCCATTTTTACAGGCAGTGGGACATGCTAAAAGCAATGCAAAGAATGCAACAGAACCAATCATCATAAGAGCAATGATAAAAATTGAGTAATTTAGTAATACATTAATTTTTCATCAATTATTCCTATTTTGGACTAGTAATAAAACGTATTATTATGAATTATAATAATAAATCTCACAACAATTTTTTTTTCTTCTTTGAAAACAAAAAGAATCAAAATGTCCAAAATGAATCGAAGGTTGGTAAAATTGTACATATTTTATACATAACAATTTCATTGAATCATTTTGAGATAATTCATCTGCATTATTATTTTTTCCTGAGAATTCATTTTTTTTTTTAAATGACGGATTAATTTTAATAAAAAAATAGTTAACAATGGCGGTGAAAAGGAAAAAAAAATAAAAAGCATAAAATGTAAAGGTTAAGTCTTATAAGATAAAATGTCATTAAAATGTGTAGTTTCATTTTTACATGAAAATACTCTGCATTTATCGAGCATTTTAAAATTGGCTTTTACAGATTTTTTACATGTAGTTATGCTGCTTTCGTGCACATTTTAAGATGAATGGCACTAATCTTGATTTAATGTAAGGTTAACAAAAACATGGCTGCCGAGATAGGTGATGTAAGAGGCACATTTAATCAAGAAATTAGCTTATGATGAATGTGCAATGGCCCAATACCCAAGTTGTAATTCCATCCCTGTGGCGCTACCACTTACTTCCACTCAGACCTAAATAATGCTTTCTTTTCCATGCTTGGACTTTCAGCTGCTGTAGATCATTTTCCAGGTCATCTATCCACCTAAGCTTAGGTCTGCCTTTGAGCCTTTTTTCTCTGGGGTATTGGTGATGCATCCTCTTCGTTCCTCTGTCATTTGGCATTCTCTCTAGGTGTCCTGCCCAGCGTAGCCTGCCTCTTTTTATTCCTGCTACTCTCATGGGATCCTGATATGGACTGTATAATACCTGGTTGGTTCGTATTCTCCATCCATATTCATCCTTTGTTGGCCCCATATATTTTCCTGAGAACTTTCCTATCCCATGTGTATAATAGGTTTTTCTGCTGTTTTTATTAGGGTCCAAGTTTCACTTGCATATGTTACAACTGGTCTGATTACAGTTTTATAAATAGTTTTCTTTGTTTCTCTTGAAATGTTTTTACTTTTGAGTTTTGACCACTGAAGTATGCCCTGTTTCCGGCTGATATTCTTTTTTTCATTTAACAAAGATCCTAGGTATTTGAATTGATTTACTTTTTCATAAGTCTGATTTCTAATTTTAATCACTTCATCTGTTTGTTCTTCTCTTATCATGGTCATGTATTTTGTTTTTTTGGTTGTTAACTTCCAGTCCTGGTTGTAGTGATGTGTCTTCTAATTCAATAAAGGATTTTGATATTTCTTTAATACTTTTCCCTAGCAGTGCTATGTCATCAACATATGCAAGATACTGAAGTGGTTGGTTGTAGAGTGTGCCCATTGGTTGTGGGTCTTGAGTTTCCCTCAGAAAGTATCCTGTTATCGTTCCTCGAGTGTCAATGTGTATGTTTTTCATAACTCTCTCTAATGTTAGGTTAAAAAACATAAAAGATAGTGAGTCTCCCTGTCTTAGGCCTTGTCTAATCTGAAATTCCCTTGAATATTCTCCTTGAATCTTGATTAGCTTATGATGAATGTTCATTGACCCAATACCCAAGTTGTAATTGCCCTTTTGAAATTCAGATTTGTTGCAAACTTACAGGGGAGAAGTAAAGCATGCATTAGATACACATATAAAACTAGTGGGCTATTTGTTTTTAATTTATTCGTCTTTTTCTGTTAGCACTATTTCCTATTTTCATTTTTGGAGAGATGAAATAATATACTTTTGTAAAAGCTCCAAAACTAAAGTTTGTTGAAATATTTACATAGTAGAATCTTATTTTAATTTGTTCAATTATAAAAATTAAATTGAAAAAGATTAACTTGAGAAATGTGGGTAGATAGGTAGATAGGATTTAAAAATAAATAAAATTAATCCATTAAAAAAATTATTTAATAACTGACACAAGTGAGAAACAATATGTAAAAAAACGTACATTTACAGTATAGCCCAAAATAATCTTCCTTGCATCCATTTAGACATATGCCAGTGGTGTCATTGTATGCATCATCTTTACACCCGTTACTGAAGACTGAAAAATTTCATAGAATAAATAAAATTAATAGAAAACACAATTGTAAAATTTCATATTCAAAAAGTAACATCTAGGGCCTACTTCCAAATTAGACATGCACAATAAAGGCGGTTTGAATTCATTCAAGGTTGTCCCCATCTGTGGAATAGAGTCCTTTAAAGCAGTGGTTCCCAAACTTTTAAGCTTGGCGGACCAGTGAACAAGTTTTGAAATTTTACCATGGACCGGTGAATGATTTATTCTCATACTTTTATTTCTATTTGACAATAAATATTTATGTTATGGGGACCGGCAGCGTTAGGCATGCGGACTGGTAAGGTCCACGGACCGCCATTTGGGGTTCACTGCTTTAAAGAAACTTCTCTTAGGAAAAGGAAAAATATATTATTTCCAGGAATTTGAACAGGTAAAAATTGATTTTGGGGGTACTGATCCATCTTGGTGCAAAACCAGGTTTGGGGCAAAAAAAGGTTTGATGCAAAACCAGGTTCAGCGCAAAATGGTCAAGTGTTAAAAGTTGAATCGTAGCTGTATGGACAAACTTAACAAAAATTTAGGTTGTATAAAAATATATATAATTTATTATAATAAACTGCTGAAATGCACAAGATACAAAAATCAGAGGATTGAAATTCTTCTAAACTAAGGAGCAGGATCAAAGGTGACTAAAAATAGGTACTTAAACTTGCACAATGAAAAGACTTGGAATGAGTCATGTCAAATATTTTAACTAGTTATAGCTCGCCATACATTGGAAACAGCAATGCGTGAACTTCCCTGCTACTAAAGTTACTTGACAAAACATGAACTCAAGTAACGCACATTTGAGAATCCCAAATTTCGCTACCTCCCCTTCCCCAAGATATTTCACAAACATGAACTATATTAATATTCTGATGTCCCAACCACTTTTAAACCAATAATTTATTACACCACATTTAAATTGAGACGATTTCATTTTCCGAAAATAAAATATTATGCAAGTTACATTTTCAAAAAATAATATTATCAGGAATGATATTTTGCGCACTATTGAAGAGAATTATATGTAATATAAAACATGTTGAATAGGGGAGAGCCGGTTGGGAATAGGAAGCAGCCAGAAGTGGAAGCAGTCACACCACAAGCAAAATATATATGAGAGATGTTTAATAGTTATCTTAAGAAAAAAATAAAGAAATTTATTATAAAATAATTTGTGTATAGTAAAACTGTATGAACAAAACTAACTACTTAAAACTAATAAACACACTTTAACTAACACCCTAAGTCAAAATTTTCAACTGAAGAAAACATTTATTTTAATTGTGGTATCTAAATAAATGAAGCCTGGCCCTGATATTTTTACCTGAATCACAATACAACCCAAAAAATCCCTTTTCACATCCAAGATGGCAATATCCTGTAACGTCTGAACACTGGCCTCTGAGACATGTTTCGGGACAAGCTATAAAAAAAAATAGTTTCAATATTTTAAGAAGTTTAACTTAACTTTTATTTGCACAACACTTAACATTGGTGTAGCTCTAGGACCAGCTATGGGTTGGTAACCAAATTTGAGTGTCCTCTTTTTCATCTGAAGACTTATGATAACAAAAAGAGTAATTATTTTGATCTTGTAACAGCCAGGGGAGCATGCTGGTAAATTCTAATAGATTTGGAAACATGAATTTTTATATCTTTTGGTCATAAATTTGAGAGATAGATTTCAACCCGATCAAGCTGATTTTTTGTAACTGTGATGAAGAGGGTGAGATTCATCAGCCAAACCTTTTTTTTTAGTTTTACAAATGCATATTGCTTCAAATGGTTTACCATAAATAAGTTTTAAAAAATGGTGAACAACAATATATAATCTTAAGTTAGTTAAAAACCTTTTGAATTTTGTTTTACAAATAACTTGGATTGTACAGTTTAAATCAAACCATTTTTTTCCAATGTAATCTCATCTGTTTTTTTAATCGACAGATATTTATAGTGAATTAATTAGCAGGTTATGACTAAATGTAAAATATTATGAATTCCCAAATACAGTCATTCCCAAAATTTGAAAAACCAGTAACTAACTCAGGAATAACTGATTTGCAGCATAAGTCTTTACCAATGGCAACTAGAATATAACGACGTGCATCAGAGTAAAAAAGTTTTTGAACCACTGATCAAATGGATTAATTTAAAAAGTTATAAAGATTACTTCTGCATTGAGGTCCAAAAAAACCTTCTTTACAGCCGAAGACGCATTTCCCTGTATTTTCATTGCAAGAGCCGTCCAGGGCACATCCTTCACTGCACGCTGAGAAGATTTATAAAGTAGTTTAGCATTGGCATATTCTTTTATAATTGTTTTAAGATCATATCATCCATTAGTCAATATCTTTTGAGGCATAATATTCCTCTGTGAAGTTTAATCAATGATACTCCAGTTATATTTCAAATGGACTTTAAAACTTATGTTGGAGTTTGAAATTCATTTGACCAACTGTGCAGCTCTTCTTTATGCAATATATAATCTAATCCTTCTGACTTTGAGCCAAGAATACCCAGTATATAATATGGTATCTAATCCATCTGACTTTGTGCCAAGAATACCCGTTATATAATATGGTATCTAATCCATCTGACTTTGTGCAGAGAATATATAATCTAATATCTAATCCATCTAACTTTGTGCCCAGAATAAATTATTGAGTTGGGAGCAAAGTAAAAACTCATGCTCATTGTGATTAAGAACGTAACACAGTGATTAAGAAAAATAAAGCATCTCCACCACGCCCAGTCTAACATACTACTAATTAGAGTGCTCAAACATCCCTTGCACAGCACTTCAGACGCTGGAAGATTTCCCATATCAACTGTGCAATGAAGGACCCATAGAATATTCTGGCTGACAACAGATAGAGACACATCACAGCAGATGGCATGTTCTTATTTTTATAATGATATTAAGCTTATTTCACAGGTCACCAAAAAGTAGGCAAAAAAAACCAACAAAAAAGCATGGGGAAAATAAAAAAAAACAGGCTAAGAACTATTGAACAGATGCAATCCATAGAGCCAGCCATTTATGGTTGCTCCCAACACCAGTCAGCAAACAAGGATTTCATGATGAATAAAGGATAACACATTTGTTGACATGCTATTTCATTCACTTGCAATGATAATCTTATTGAAATTTGAATTTTTACCCGACAGTAACCCAAAATAAATGAAAAACAATTTCCTCTTTAAAAAATCTTGTTAAGTCAATAGTAAAAAAAGGTGCAGATGTTGAGTCCACATTTAAAAGAAAGAGTGCAGATGTTGAGTCTACATAGTAAAAAAAAAAAGTGCATATGTTGAGCCTACATTTTATTTAATATATCAGTTTAAGAATTGAGCCATGGTTTATTGCTTTTTAGTTTTTGCCATAATTAGCAATATAGATTGGATCAATAACTGATAACATAATTTGTCAACCACATCAGTAAGGCATGGCCATAATCAAAGCAAGAGATGTTTACTCACAATTAGCATTTTTTTTACCTTTGATGTACTGAATCTTTTACAGAATATTCTAACTGAAAAATCTGGGTTTGAGTATAATAATATTTCTGGGAAAGATGCTAAATCTAATTTGTGTATTTAATAGGTCTGAACTGGACTGAAAAGCAGTTTTACAGATAGTTACCCAGGTACTTCAAAAACCATTCACACATAAATCTAACTTGTCCATTTAAAAAAAAAAGAGCTTTTAAAGCAGTGTTTTGCCAAATTGATTTTTCCCCCTTTTTCAATGTCATGCAATGAAAATTAAAGTAGAAAAACAAACACAGCTCTTATAAGCAACAGTGATGCTCAACTTGGTCCTTGTCTTTCCCACTGCTCCCTCATAAAAACAACAAATAAATATAATACAGATCAAACATGAACTATTTCTACTATATGAAGTAGACTAATGGCCAAAAACACAATAATAGTCCTGGGCTGACCAACCCCTCAGCTCTTCTCTTCCTGTGGCAGGGCAAATAAAATAGTGCTGCCCTGGGCTGAGCATACCCTCAGCTCTTCTCTTCCTGTGGCAGGGCAAATAAAATAGTGCTGCCCTCGACTGACCATCCCCTCAGCTCTTCTCTTCCTCTGCCAGTGCAAATAACATAGTGCTGCCCTGGACTGACCATACCCTCAGCTCTTTCCTTCCTCTGGCAGTGCAAATAACATAGTGCTGCCCCGGACTGACCATCCCCTCAGCTCTTTCCTTCCTCTGCCAGTGCAAATAAAATAGTGCTGCCCTGGGCTGACCATACCCTCAGCTCTTTCCTTCCTCTGGCAGTGCAAATAACATAGTGCTGCCCTCGACTGACCATCCCCTCAGCTCTTCTCTTCCTCTGCCAGTGCAAATAAAATAGTGCTGCCCTCGACTGACCATCCCCTCAGCTCTTTCCTTCCTGGGGCAGTGCTTATAAAATAGTGCTTTCCTGGGCTGACCCCTCCCCACCCCGCTCTCTCCTTCCTTATTACTTAGAAGTATTAAGTGGCCTTCTTCAACAATTCAAGTTTCATGATCCCATTAAGGCAATAATAGGTCAATGACCCCCTCATGCTAGCACTACATAAAAAAGAAGACTTACGCCAACATTTTTTGCCATAATAATCAACATAGCATCCATTGTAACAATTTGGCTTATCTCTGTTGCAATTTTGATTCAGTGGACATCCATTATGGCATGCTGAAAAGAGTGCAAAGTGTTAAAAAATAAAGTTTTAACAATTTTGCTTGTAACAAATAAATAACTTGGCAATTTAAAAAAAAAATGTGTAATTTTTTAATACAATAATAAAACAACATGTATAATTAATAACCATGATTTGGTATCAAACCATGACCTTACAAATCCTAACTTCATTTCTCTACAATCTATTTTTTTTAAACTTCTTAGATTACACCTTACTTAATTATCTGCAGTTAAAACTCAACCATTTTCAAATGTACTATTAATAAGCATTGTTTCCCTTTCATTGAAAACTATGAAATCCAGAGGTTCAGAATCTGAAGATCTTTCAATCTTTCATGGCGTGACAATACATTTATAAACAGACAAAACACTTTTTTTTAAAAATAACGGAGAAATTTATAAATTATATCTAAATTGGCTTTACTGGTTATTTCTTCTTCATGATCATGTCACTGATGTGTAAAAACGCAACTAACCTAAGCATCTGACATCGTAATAAGTTCCTGACAAACAACTACCATGGCAAACAAGTGTCTCTGCATGGCAAGTTCCACTTTCACAGCCCATACTGCAGGCTGGTGCATGTAACATGTTAAATGAACAGTAGTTAAACAAAACAAATAATTATTTTTTAAAAGAAATAACAAAATATTTTTTTACTTTGCCGTCTATTGCCATTATTAACAGCATATAACCTCACTTTTTATGAATATATTTTATATTTATGGTATTATATTTTATATGTATGTTAATATATGTTATATGAAGGTTAATATTTTTTAATGTTAAAATATTTTATATGTATTTTAATATATTTTATATCTATCCCCAATCTGTACAAATTTACGGCGTGCTCCCTCTGAAGTCACACATGAGAACTAAGAAGTCCCCAATTTGGCTAAGAGAACTCACTGAATGGCTGTTTGAGATAATTTATTATAAATGTCTTGTCTTCAAATTGTTTTATTTATGTGCTAAAAATGTATAATGCAATCAAAAAACATTTCCATTTATTTGGATCAATAAAAGAATCTTATATTATCTTATCTTATAAACTATTATTTGGTGCACTTTTTCTTTCAATGAAAATTGAATAACAATTAATTTATTATATTTTTTCAACAGCAACCTATTCTGATGTGGTTCATAAACTTAAAAAGTTTGTGCAAATTTAATATAAGTAGGCAAAGTCCTTAATTTTAGATTTGGAAAATGTGTTAAATATCAACACTTTTACTTTAAAAATCTATATTATTTGAGAGCCTATAAGAGATCTGAAACTTCATTCTTTAAACAAAATTAAAAATGCATTCAAGTGTAATAATTTCACAGCAATCTCATGAACATTTTCCAATAAAATATCATTATCATATAATACTGGGTTTAAATTCAATAAACACGCAAGACAATATTTCCAGAGGGGTAAATTATACATTTCTTCACAACTCTTCAGACAAAAGGAAATGGGAATCCCACTTACTGGAACTGCTGACCAAAAGCACTATTGCAAGACTTTATTGTTGTAACTTTAGCGGATTATGCAGAATGAAGATGTTAAGCGCCATATATGTAGCACCAAAGTAGCAATGACATATGAAAAGGAAAACTATGAAGTGTTCTTAAAAGTGTGTGTAGTAAGCTGTCAGTTTTGGTGGTGTAGAATTACAAGTATTTGAATTTATTGAGTTCATATCTGATTATAGCAAGTTTTTTCCACATTAAACAGACACCATTTAAATGGCTTTACATCCTTTAGGTAACTATGGAAATTGCACAAATTAAATATTATATTTTTCATTAATGATATAAATTTAAAAAAACAACACAACTTTTACTTACCCAGACAGTTGGGTCCGTAGTAGTTTTCTTGGCAGCCATGAGCACACTTTCCATCTAATTGGTTACAAGACCCATCACTTTGACAGCCCTGGCTGCATTCTGTTTATAATATAATGAAAGAGCAATTGTTAAAGACAATGAATTATCCATCAGCAACAAAGATTTTCTGTGATTTTAAATCAGTTTCTTGCAATCATGGAGTGTTAAACTTTTTGACAGTTCAGTTGGAAGTGGTGCTGTAAAAATATCAATGTAAGAGACATACTGTGTCATTGTGATAGGTGCTGTGATAATAAAAATGTAAGAGACACACTGTGTGATTGTGATAGCTGCTGTAATAATATAATTTAAGAGACACGCTGTGATTGTAGATAGGTGCTGTATTAATATAAATGTAAGAGACACAGTGTGATTATAGTTAGGTGCTGTAATAATATAAATGTAACAGACAAACAACAAGATTATGGATAAGTGCAGTAATGATATAAATGTAAGAGACACATTGTGATTGTAGATAGGTGCCTTAAAATATAAATGTTAAGAGACACGTGATTGTAGATAGGTGCTGTAATAATATAAATTTAAGAGATAGTGTGTTTATAGATAGGTGCAGTAATGATATCAATTTAAGAGACACATTGTCATTATAGATAGGTGCTGTAATAATATAAATTTAAGAGATAGTGTGTTTATAGATAGGTGCAGTAATGATATAAATTTAAGAGACACATTGTCATTATAGATAGGTGCTGTAATAATATAAATGTAAGACACATTGTCATTATAGATAGGTGCTGTAATAATATAAATGTAAGAGACACATTGTCATTATAGATAGGTGCTGTAATAATATAAATGTAAGAGACACACAGTGTTGTTGTGGATAGATGCTGGAATAACTTAAATTTAAGATCGTATAGAGGCTTTGAATATATATGGGGAATTTCTTTTTTTAAAAGTATATACATAATATGCAAAAGACATAACTTGTGAAAAATAACAGTCATCTATTGATAAATGTGTCTCAAGCTTATGTTTACTTTTATCGCATTTTAGTCCAAAAAAATTTGATTTGCATCCCTGCAGGCAAGTTCCTTCGGTTTCAGAGCAGTCATCATTGACACAATTCTCAGAACATGCTATAAGAATAGAATAAATATTGTGGGAGATTTGTGCGTTAAGACAGTCGAGTGTTGAGTAAATGTAAAACTTTTAGTGCAATTTTTTTATACAAAATTTGAAATGATCAAAGAAAATATTCTTGAAAGTCTCAAATTGTTTCATGACAAAAGACTAATATCACCACATCATATAGCAGGTAAATAAGCAGTAAGTTAGGACACTGCCCAATAATAATGAGAAGGAAGCCAAGAAACACTTGAATTTCAATCATTTTTTTTCACTTGTTTTTCCCCTCATAAAATCCATTTATCTCTAATTTGTTTCTTCTTTTAACAAATATTCATTTAATTCAGTTTCTATTGCCATTCCTAACTTTGGAATTATTATTTTTAGTACATTTAAAAAACTATAATATACAAATAGAAAAGTGTAATGGTTGGGGAAATAGAGAAATTTTTCAAAGAAAAAAGGGTCTTTGAAGGGATAATGAACACATGCAGCTATGTAAACAATAACAAGTCCTTAAAGGAGTAATGAACACAGCAGGTAAGTGAACAATAACAATATGCAGCTATGTAAACAATAATAACATGCAGCTATGTGAACAATAACAACATGCACCTATGTAAACAATAACAACATGCAGCTTTGTGAACAATAACAACATGCAGCTATGTGAACAATAACAACATTCAGCTATGTGAACAATAACAACATTCAGCTATGTGAACAATAACAACATGCAGCTTTGTGAACAATAACAACATGCAGCTATGTGAACAATAATAACATGCAGGTATGTGAACAATAACAATATGCAGCTATGTAAACAATAACAAACATTTTACCATAAGTAATGGTGAGTTTAAAAAAAAATGATGGTTTACTTTTTTCACAGTTTGCTCCAAATGAATTTGGTTTACATCCTTGTAAGCACTTTCCATTGTTTGAAGAGCACATAGCATTCTTGCAGTTTACAGAGCATGCTACATCAAGAAAGGAAAATAGTTTATTCATTATGGATTAAGGAAAAAGATGTAAATGATAGGAAAAAAACCCGAATGCTTGGTGTTTTATTTTTTCAATCATAAATATTGTTTAACTGTCTAGATCACCGTTCCCCAAATGTTGGTCGGCAGACCCGCCTCCAGGGTTTCTTTCACTTTCAGGCATACTTTTTTTTTGGGGGGGGGGGGAAATCCTCCGGGGGAAAAATGTGTAAATATAATATCGCTTTGCATGATTTTTTTAGACCCGCCTCCAGGGTTTCTTTCACTTTCAGGCATACTTTTTTTTTGGGGGGGGGGGGAAATCCTCCAGGGGAAAAATGTGTAAATATAATATCGCTTTGCATGATTTATTTAATGATCCATATAGTTCAGGTTAATCTTGTTACAGGCTTACAGAATTCAATAATAAATATAAAATAGTATTTTAGTGAAAATTGGCTGCTCCTGATCATAGGCCAAAATCTTAATTTTTGTTTTTTTGCAAATATCAGTATTTTTATTTATTTATATTTTGCAGCTTCATAAGTTGAAAGACTTTAATAACACTTTATTAAACTATCTTTACATCGATATAAAGCCATTATAAAGGTCTATAAATTAAATATGGTTCTAGTTTAAAGCATGTGCAATCTGTTTTCAAAGTACATTTCATCATAAAGGCACGACTGTTAAAGTAGTGACAATGTTAATAGTAAAATGTATAACAGCATCATGCTTTAAAAAATTCGTTTTTAGCATAAATTTTAATGTACTCGATTCCATCCATGTATACGTCATGCTCCATCCTACGTCATGGACCCCATCCCTACCCCCATGTTGGTTGAGTCGTTAGATCATTTGCTCCCAACGATAACCCATATAGTCAATGAAAGCTTGTCTTCTGGCACTGTTCCCTCTATTTGTAAGACAGCTGTCATCAAACCATTACTTAAGAAGCCTGGTCTGGATGAAAATAATATAAAAAAAATATAGACCTGTATCTAACACCATGCCATATAAAACTACTTATAACAATAATAATAATATTGAGTTAGATAAAATGACAACTTTAACAAAATGATATTTTAAAACATAAATAAGAATTTAACTTTTCTTTCAAATGGTGGACGGTTCATCAATTATTATTAAATCGAGTGTGTTCCTAATTTTGTAACACAGTTTCTGGAACAACAGAGTAATATGAAATTTAAAAAAAAAATACTTAGCCTATATTTCTTAAATCCCTTAAGACTTTTTTCTTTTTAATATCAGAATAATAAATAATCTTCCCAACTATTTGAATGCATTTTCAAAACTTAATTTTTTTAGATGAAAATCCAGTAGAAAGAATATATAATTTAAAAAAAAAAAATAGCATTTCGATTATCTTGCAAACTCCATTATTTTGGTAGTAGTTAAAATTAAATTCTATGGAATTGGTACAAAAATGTTTTAAAATATATCGAAGAGGAAATTTGTAATTGATCTGAAGCAAGTTATAGTATTTTGAAAATCTAAACCAAATTTCGATCAAATGAATATTGGGAATATACACTTTATTTTTTTAGGATTTCCCTCACATAAAATCACACAAATAATTATAATAATAATAATAAAGTTCATTTCAAAAACACGCTTCATCCCCAAAGGCTCCAAGCGCGGTACAAAGTCAACAAAAAACAAATCTATAATTTACCACATTTAAAACAAACGCAACACTACAAAAACTAATTACAAGCATACAATGTCAAAGTCTTTCTAGCCATTTCAACCATAAGCAACACAGCCATTATGCATTAACTGGAAAATAAGGTAGACAATCATCCCAGAAGGTGTTTGCGAAATAGATGTTAATATTAAATATATGATATCTTTTGTAAACAACTCATGTCTTCTTAACATAATTATGCCTGTTACATACAATTTATAAAAAAATATCAATTTTGAAAATCCATAAAAATTTATAGCCCTTTCTATAAAAAGAGTTGTTTTTATCTTTTTGACTCAGGTAAAAGTTGGAAATATTTAGAAATAAACATATAACGTATGCTTTTGGTTTCTCTTTTTTGTTCTACATGTAAAATTATTTTAGCAGTTCTTATTTATGAAGGATACCTTTTTTGGACGGAATTTTTAAAGATACTCATTTATTTTTTAAGCAGTAAATCCCAAAAAATAAAAAAACATACACAAACAATATTCAGAAATATAAAAAATATATATTTGTATAACATCCCTGGTCAAGCAGAGACATCACTTAACTTTTTGTGGCCACCTTGCTACTTTTCAGTTTTCTCCTTCCTTACCTAACATTAAATGTTGATAATTAAAAGTATTTATAGCCCCTAAAATATACGAGGCCCCAGGCAGCTGTAAGGGTTGCAGTGCCCACACAATGGGTCTGAGTTCAAGCAATACCTAAAATCTTGAACTAGCATATCTCCCATTGCTTTCCACTTAAGTGTATAATAATGCAAAACTAAATTTAACTATGTAAAAAAAATGCATTCTTGCATTTTAAATTTATAAAAAATTTTCCAGGGACTATAAAGATTTAAGCAGCGAGACTAGGCTATGCAGGATCTATCGACAAAAAACATTCCTTAAAGGCCCCCAACTTGATTGAATTTAGTTAATGTTGGGCTGGTGGAAGAGTTAGGGATGTCCCTGTTACTATGGCTATTTTTAGTGCTTCCCACCCAAAAGTCTGAAATGTCTTCAGCAGTGGCACTACATTTCACGTAGGGCCCTGGCCTGCTTCACTACACCCTTCCATTTGGATCAATCATATCTTTCCACCCTCATCCGCAAAATCCCAGCTGGTGTAAGTCCTTTACATCGTCAATCCATCCTAGCTTTCTGCCTGTAGCTCGTTTTTGCAGCTCTACTATCCGGCATCCTTTCAATGTGTCCTGTCGAGTGCAGTCTGCCTTTTTTAAATTGTTGCAACCAAGTACAATAATTGGTATAGCTCTTGATATGTACAGATTGCTCCCCAAAAAATTGTCTATCACCGGGCCATATATTTTACTGAGAATTTTTCTCTTACATGTATTGAGCAGGTATCGTGCTTCTCTGGTAGGTAGGGACCATGTCTTACTTGCGTATAATTATTTCCTCTGATCAAATAGTCTTATCAAAACATTCAAATCATATATACTCCAAAATGCACCTCTTGATTTTTAAAAAAATCACACATTTTCTGGTTAGGGATAAGCTACTCCGATGCTCAATTTCTGCCCTACTTCCCGATAAAAATGGCAGTACTGCTTGCCCTGATATATACACTGCCCCCGCCCTCCTTTCTACGTCACTGGTGTGAGTGTCTGGGCATTTTTTACGCCCCCCCCCCAACTCTGAAACCGATTATTTTCATCTATTAATAATCTATTAATAAAATAAAAGCGCATTAGTTGCCCCCCCCCCCCCCGTAAGTGTGGCGTCAGGGGACATATGCCCACCTTAGCTACTCTTTCCCACTGGCACTGCCCCACGCCAACCCGAAAATCAGAAATGCCCCCACCCCGGAGGCAATTTTCTGAAGAAACACTGCCCACTTTGGTTGTGAGCCTTACATTGCTGGTCCACAAAACAACATGAATAAAGAAACTGGGGGAAAGTTACATTGAGTCTCATTTCAAAGCAGACTTCGAAAATTGAGATTGTCCTTAGCATAAAATACACATCATTGTACGCTTTAAGAGGTGCTTGTGGCTATGTGCCAGATTAAATTTTGAGCAAATGTGAAACCTATCAATTAAAAGACCACCCAAATCAAGGCCAATCCAATTTAAAAACATTTTTGTTTGGCATTAAAAGATCTAGCCTAAACTGGCAACTCCAAGTAATATGGGAAAAGAGATAAGTTGTTGGATCTAGCTGCTGATGAAGGATTGAATTTGCTTTTCACCACCATGACATCACTACCACCTTTTTGTCACGAATCATCAAAGAGTTTTATTATGAACAGTAAAACTAGTTTTACCAACTCCAGCCTAGTTCCTGCTTCGACAGCGAGTTTCATGAGCTTGTAGCCAAGATCCTTTTACTCAACAAAGAGGTCTACCTCCAGAGGGCATCTTACCGAGGACTTGTGTGCAGTGTTTGATGACTCTACACAGAGGTTTACTTTCACTACCCTAGCCAAATATTCTCAAGACAAGAGTTTACCTACTAAGGTCCAAACTTCTACATCAGAAACTGTTGTTATAAAAGACTTCATGCCTTTCATATTGGAAGGATTTGTATCACTGCCACGTGATTTTTCCAGTCTAGGACCAATCAAAATTTTACGAGACATAGGTGCTTCACTGTCCTTGCTATTTAAGGGTATCTTCTCTTTTCTGAAATTACAGCTACTGGGAGCAAAATCCTATTACGAGGCATAGAGCTGGGATGCATTGATATACCTTTACAACTTATCAATCTCAAATCATACCTGTACTTCAAGCAATTTGGGATAAAACAAGACTTATCAAAAAATAACGTTGCAATTCTTTTGGCCCAAAATCAAGAAAGATGTGGTTGATTATTGCAAAAATCATGTCATACTTGTCAGGAAGTAGACAAACCAAATCAGAAGATTCCAGCAGCTCCCCTTCAAACCATTCCAGCATTTGAAGAACCTTTCAGTCGCATGATAAAAGACTGTGTTGGACCTCTGCCAAAGACAAAATCAGGTCACCAATACTTGCTGACAATCATGCGGGCATCAACATGGTCCCCAGAAGCTATTCCTCTTCGAAATATCAAGACTCCAAACATCGTCAAAGCCTTTACGAAGCTTTTTACATTGTTTGATCTTCCGAAGTCTGTACAATCTGATCAAGGAACCAACTTAAGGCTGAACTATTCAAACAAATGATAAATCAGATGGGTATTAACACTGCTTGTCATGTGCATATCATCCTGAGTCGCAAGGAGCACTTGAGCGATTCCATCAGACGATAAAGAACATGATGAGAACGGACTGCCTACAACCAAAGAAAGACTGGGATGAAGGAATCAACATACTACTATTTGCTGCAAGACAAGCAGTTCAAGACTCACTTGGATTCAGCTGCTTTGAACTGATGTTTCGCCATACGGTTCGCGGTCCCCTTAAACTTTTAAAAGATATGTAGATGTCATCGACACCCACTGAAGGACTTTTGGACTGTTTAAAAGTTAAAAATTAAAATTTGTTAATGCTGTTAATTTGGCTAAAACTCATTTAAAAGATTCCAAATCTAAATTTAAAGTTTGTCATGCCACTAGCCGCTGTGGATTATTTAAGTCACATAGTGGGTCAAGGACATGTTAAGCCTGTTCAAGGCAAGATAAATGCTATCACCTCACTTCCTCCCCTCACAACTAGGAAACAGCTCATGAAATTTTTGTAAATAGCTGGTTACAATAGAACATTTTGCAAAAAATTATCAGTTATTGCTTCTCCTCCATGTAAACTGTTAAAAAAAAAGTAAAATTTCATTGATCAGATGCTTGTCAAGAAGCATTTGAAAACATTTTAATTATACTAGCCAATGCTCCTGTTCTCATTGCACTAGACTTTAACAAACAGTTTAAATTAGCTGTAGATGCCAGTGATGTTGGCATTGGTTCAGTTCTTTTTCAAGAAGATGACCACATGGTACTTCCTTACAGACATTTTTGTTACCTAAATCACAGTAGCCTCCATAGAACCCTGAGATGCAGCCTCTTTCACATTGCCCATCAGCAGCAGCACACTTAAAATCTAAGCAGGTGATGCGGCAAGCTGAAAGAACATTTAAAGACATATTCAAAGTTGTGAATTTTTATAGAATGGGCGAATTTGAGTTTAAACATTGAAAGTTTATGTGAAGTTGAGACGATTGCTGGCATTGCAGTAGAAAAATGCATCTACCTCAAAATAAGTTAGAGAAATATAAATTCAGTCTCCAGCTCAAAAAAAAAAAAAAAAGATATTGACTTGACCAGTTATTTTTGAAGTTGAGACGATTGCTGGCATTGCAGTAGAAAAATGCATCTACCTCAAAATAAGTTAGAGAAATATAAATTCAGTCTCCAGCTCAAAAAAAAAAAAAATGATATTGACTTGACCTGTTATTTTGTTTATAGGTAGACCAACAAAAATTAAATAATAATTTAAAATAAATTGACATAATAATATGCATTTTATATCAGTATCTCCCAACAGCGGGACATTTAGTCTCCATGATAGGAAGTCTATTTAAGTTTTAAAAAAGTTGAGGGGGGGGGGCAATGTTAAGATAGAACACTTTTCTTTAGGCCAACCACTGTTGGTCCTTTATTGCAATACAAATATGTTTCACTCATTGTAAGCTTTTTCAAAAATGTAAATCCTGGCATACTAAACAGGCCGAGAAATTGAAATTCAATCTTCCTAAAGGCAAAACAGAGACTGTCAAGGCATTAGAAGCACAGAGGTAGGTGTAGAATCGTTAGCGTGGGTCCAAGGCTGGGTCGAAAAGCTCATCTACATGGACTAAAGCGCCACTCATGATAATTAAGATGTGCATTTGTAGTTGACAGAAGTGATAGATCATATTTCAACCAGGTGGATCTTTTGGCAGAGTCTGTTTGTCAGATCCATCCTGTGTTGTAAATGGAGATGGTGGAAATAATTTTAGTTTGTAGATGTATATAAAGAAAGATGTTGCTCGGGTGGGAATATAATGTAAATAGTCATATTTTGTCATATTATATACATTCATAATATCAAAAAGACATATTATATACATTCATGATATCAAACAGTCATAATACATACATTAATAACATCAAATACATCAGACTTTTTTTTTTTTGTGTTTAGCTCTTCCACTGTCCATCAGGAAGGTAGGAATGAAACAATTTTAGTTGTTTTTGTTTAGCTCTTCCACTGGCCATCATGAAGGTAGGAATTAAACAATTTTAGTTGTTTTTGTTTAGCTCTTCCACTGGCCATCAGGAAGGTAGGAATGAAAAAATTTTAGTTGTTTCTGTTTAGCTCTTCCACTGGCCATCAGGAAGGTAGGAATGAAACAATTTTAGTTGTTCAGGTGGGGAGTGGGGCCAAAAAAAGATTTTGAAATAATGTTTTTTGATTAATTAAAAGTTGATTTTTTTATATCAATAAATTATCAAGTATAGCCTATGTTTAAAGTTTTATATGTAGCTTATGAGTGGAAAGAATGATTGTTCATCACAAGTTACTTTTAAATTAAAAACAATTACAATGAGCAAGCACTTTAAATTACCAAGCAATGTGTCATGAAACATTATTTTTTAGCCAGGATTGCATTGATATTCCAGAATATTTATTAAAAAAAATTTATTATTATTTATATAAGAGCAAAATATTGGCCATAAGATTAAATTCACTAAGCAGCAAAGAAAGATAATTTATATTTTTAATTTGACCAAATTAATTACCAAACCGAACAATATTAGAAATAAAAAGGTAGTAACAAACATATACCTATACAATTTGGGCCAAGATAGTTGGGATGACAGCCGAGTGTGCACTTTCCAGTTATTTGGTCACAGGAGCCATCACCTGCACAACCTATACTGCAAGCTGAGTGCATTGTACAGGGAATGAATAAATGTGTTTAAATTACTGTAATAAAATAAATAAGATAAGATAAGATAAGATTCTTTTATTGAGCCAAATAAATGGAAATGTTTTTTGATTGCATTATACATTTTCAGCACAAAAATAAAACAATTTGAACACAAGACATTTATAATAAATTATTTCAAACAGCCATTCAGTGAGTTCTCTCAGCAAAATCGGGGACTTATTAGTTCTCATTCAGATGTGTGACTTCAGAGGAAGCACGCCAGTAAATTCGTACAGATTGGGGAACAAAAGAATTTTTATATCTGTCAGTCCTCACCCTGATGGAAAGAATTCGTCCCCATCGGCCCGATCCTAAGTATCTGTGATGAAGAGGGTGTGATGTAACAGCCAAAATGTGTTTAGTTTTACAAAAACATCTTTCTTCAAATAGTTCTTCAAGTGAAGGATGTTTAGTTTGTGTTATGTTCCTAGCTTTCTTGATTAGTCGGTTTATGCGGTGTTTAATATCAGACGTTCAGTTCCCACACCAGCAGGTAATACTGAAATTAATCAGGCTTTCAATAGTTGCACTGTAGAATAAGTTAACGACTTGCTTGTTTACGCCAAAATTGTACGGTTTTTTGAGGTAGAACAGTCTTTGGTTGAATTTCTTATAAAGCATTTGGCTGTGCTCATGCCATGTTAGCTTATTATTAATGGTGACACCTAAGTACTTGTATGCCTCCACATTTTGATTTTTTTTATGCTCAGATCTGTAATCTGGTGTTTCCCCCTCCTGAAATCAACAAACATTTCTATTGTTTTTGAGACATTCAACTGGAGAAAATTTTCATCGCACCAATTGATAAAGCTTGAAACTAAGTTGCGGTATAATTCTTCTCCTTCAGATATTAAGCCAACAAAAGTGGTATCATCAGCAAATTTTAAGATTGGAACGGTGTCGCTTGAGCTTTGAATATCATTTGCATATATTGTATACAGTACTGGAGAGAGAACGCAGCCTAACTTAATTCCCAACCAAGATAAAGTCAAGGTACTCAAATATTCCTCTTCTGTTGAGCAAGAGGGCTCTGCCGTTTCATTTGACACAGACCATCCAGTGAAAATTTTGTCTTGTGAAGCAAGTTTGTTGACATTCTTTAGATGCTACAAGTCATCACTTTAATAGCACCAGACTTTGAAAAAATGTGCACATTAGTGACAGGTGCATCAAATCATGGACTAGGAGCATGCCTTAATGGCTTGCTGACCCTGATACCAACAGGGTATTCTCATCCCCTCCACTTATTGTCTTTAGACAGGACAAAAATCTATGCAACCTTCTGGTTTACAGTCACCTTCGAGCTCACCCAACTTACGTTGGGATTAAACCATGCTCAAAAAGTCATTGTAGGACTTGTTCCTATCCTCCCCAAACCCAAAAAATTGGCCTCCCTAAGGATACTTTTACAATGAAAGTGGACTTTATGTGTGTTAGTCGTAATGTGATATATGCAATAATGTGTCGTAGATGCCACTCCTATGATATAGGTAAAACTGGTAGAAGATTATCTAGTGATATTGAACAAAGTAAACTTTCTCCGGTCTCATCCCATTTTAATGGAGATAAACATAAAGGGACATTAAATGTATCCATCACCGCACTGATTCCCTGTACCAACACATCAGAAAGAGTTAGAATGGAAAACAAATTAATTTAGCTTTTTTGGCTTTTAATATCACCATATGGAATTAATTTAAAAAATACTCCCCTACAAATGATTCTCAATTTCCCTGTATTTATTTATTAATTTTTTTCTTTTTTTTCTTCTTATATTTCATATATCTCCAAAATATTTTTTTCCATTAATATTTAAGATCTTATTTTTCACAGTAAATATTCATAAATTCTTTCACTTTCTTGTAATATTTGTTTGTTTTGAAAAATCCAAATAGGGCAATAACAAATGGCAATCACACAGCTTGAAAGCAGTCCTTCAATTATTAACAAAAAGAGAGTAGCAAACAGCAAGACCAACCGATGGTCACTTATACTGTTAGACTAGCAATATCTTAACAAGAAATTTATAGGAAGTTGAATAAATGAGCTATAACATTGTGCACGTGAACATAAAATTATACTCAATTTTAAAGTGGTATTCAGTTGTGTTTTGTATACAGAATAGTTCAGGATATCACACTGATTAGATATTGATCTTGTAGCACTCTGATCAATGGAGCAGAACACCTAAGACATAATATTAAAAGATTCTGGTTTTGGTGAGTGTGCTGAAGTTGCTCAATCTCACTGATATTTTGGAATCACAATGACTTGTTTGGCTGAGTGATACCTTGTTTGGCTGATCGATACATTGTTTGGCTAATTGATACCTTGTTTGGCTGATTAATACTTTGTTTGGCTAAATGATACCTTGTTTGGCTGATCGAAACATTGTTTGGCTGATTGATACTTTGCAGTGATGTTATCATTATAACAGAAACCGTTGTGACCGTACTCCATGAGGCCATTATCTCCGTCACATTTGCCAGGAGTCATTCAACATCTTTCTTTTTTAAAAAAAAATGACCATCACTATGTGGTCCAATTACTTACTGGGTGAAAGTCAATGTTGCAATGGCCCTCAAGTCTCATGGGGCACTTGCCTGGGTTTACAAAGTGTTTAGCCACTATCTAATTGTCATGCATTAAAAGTTTAAACCCCAAAGGTTAAGTGTGCCTCCAAAGCTCTAAATCCAGAACCTCATGACAGCAAGTCTGGAAAACTCAAGTATGATACATAGTTACATAGTTTACTATAATGAGGCCATTTCTTTGGATAGTGGTTCTCATTATTTGAATTCAAATTCAAATACATAAATTCAAATTGGTAAACTATTAGATACCTGTTGTACTTGGACTTACGTGGTACGGTACTTGGACTTACATTGTGACTCATTGCCTCAGTAGATTGTAACTTTCTACCTGATGAGTTTCTTGTTTTTAACATGTTTCAATTTGTTTAAAGAGAAAACTAAGCTCAACTCCATGTTGTTGTTGTCTTGGCCAGAATTAAGATACTCTCTCGCTTTTTATTACCTTACACTTCTGTTGTCATAAATGAGGCCTTATGATGAAAATATCTCCAAAAAAAGTTTTCTGCTTTGTTGTTTCATTTACCTCCACCATTTTCTTCCCATATTTCTATGAACTGTGTCGATGAAAAAGGCAACATGTGGAAATCAGCGTTCCATTGTCAGATTGAGAAGTAAGAGGTAACTCAAGTAAAATAACTTTGGACATCGCGATAGCTTTTATCCTTCCCCGATACCTGAAATCTAATTTGTTTTCTGTGCAGTGGACCAAACATGCTGCTAATGAAAATGGTTACCCAGTTGAAACAATCTCTTTCTTACTCTCTGTAATCTCCATGGGGAACGCTTCCTCCACTAAGACTTTAGGTCACAATCTCCATGTATTGCTTGTATGGACTTAAAGGCCTGTCAACTCAGAAAGTCTCTTATTTCTTTTCACGGGTGACTTGGCATTTGGAAGACAGAAATTCTTTGTTTTTGGCTTAGTCCAGGGACTTAAGCACAAAGGTCAGTGACCATTATACACCCTAGTCAAAGCAGGCATTAAAAACAGTCATTTTGAATGTTGGTTCTAGTTTACATTTAGCTAGAGCATTGTGTATGTGCAGGATATTAAAGAAGACCAGGATTACCTGATATCATTTAAAAGTCTTGACTTGTCTTTATTTTAACTATTCAATCCACCAGGCCAGTTAGTGAACAGAAAGCTAGCCTATTTACAGAGAAAGTTTCTCATATATTAAATAGTTTTCAATTTAGCATTTAAAGTTGCCACTGTGTAACAAAATTAATCAATACTTACGAATACACAGGGGGCTATAGTGGTCTGGATTGCAGCCGTACGTGCATGTTCCTATCTTTGTATGACAAGAACCATTCTGGGCGCATCCATTACTGCAGGCTAAATTATAAGTTCAAAATAGAAAATTAAATATTGTTTGTAAGTGAAAAAGATAATTAATCATAAATATTATGTTAAACATATAGGATACAATTGGAGCTGTTAAGCTACATGTGAATATAAAGTAATTGTTAAAAAATGTGAGCTTTGAAGATTTTTTTCCTCAAATCGTAAGGATGAGAGCATCTACACCAGGAATGATGTCAAAATAAGAATATAGCTCAAATTTGCCATGTCATGATATATGTGAAGCCATGTAGACTTACGGATGCATTTAGACCCATAATAATAAGGCTGGCAGCCATAGTTGCAGTCCCCATTAAATATGTTACAAGTTCCATCTCCGGCACAGCCAATGCTGCAAGCTGAAGTGATGTAATATAAAATGAAAATCAGTGGTAAAAAAATTACAAGATTACACTTAAAGAAAGGCTGCAGGAGTGAAAAAGATATCATCTATCTTAACAAGAAATTTATAGGAAGATGAATAAATGACCCATTACACAGTGAATCATAAATTATATTCAGTTTTAAAAAGGTATTCTTTATTTTCTGTTCACGTTAGTTTTTTTCCCAAATGTTTTGTCTTTAAATTGGCATTTTTTGTTTTTTAGAACTTTCATGTATATTTTTTAATTAATTTAAATTATCCTTCAGTTTCTTTACCACTGCTCTCTATTACTTCCTATTCTCAACCTGAAGCACATTACAATTTTGTTGTTGAAGCCTGTTCAGTCTCTGAAATACATAAGCTTTTGCTTTCTTTTCTGATCAATTTATTGTAGGGATTTATTTGTATATATTCTGTATGTTGGCACTCTTTCTATTATTTGTTCATATGCATCCCTTACTGCGTACTTCTAAATATCTTTAAGTCACTCTTTTCATCAAAAGTTTTCCAGAGCTCTAAATCTCTTTGTAAAGGACTAAAATTCATTTTTCGCTCTCTTGTATGGTATCCTAAGGATGCAGTGTCATACCTTCGCCTTCAATTTTGTTTGATGTAATGTCTGATAAATTTTAGTCTCAATTTTCCTATCCACAGAAAATGGTCAGAAGAAATTCTGCTCCCCAACATTTCTAAAGAGTTTTGAAATCTTCTGATTAACAAAGCATGTGGTCAATCTACTGACAAGCCCTGACATACTTCAAAAATGTTGTTAGCACAAAAATTAATAGTTCACCCTATTCATTCTTCAAATTTATTCCATTTTTTAAATTTAAAAAAAAAAAAATAGAATTGGTTATGTTTCCCTAAACTTGCATTCACACATTAGGATGTCTATTTTCCACATTCTAAACATTTAGGTTATTTCTTGCAGCCATTAAAAAATTATTTAATTGATTCAGCTTCTGGGGCCATCCATAAATGACATCTCTCACCTTGGGAAGGGTGTAAGATATTTGTGAAGATGTGTAATGATGGGGATGGGGGAAGGGGCTAAGCCCTTTTACTTTTCCCGCACATGTTGATAAAGAGTAATTACTAAAATGTTCACTAGGAATTATGCTTTGCTTTCAAAGGTACACGATTTTCAAAAATATAAATTAGATCAAATAAATGAAATAACTGATTAAAATCTAGTGATATGGTTGCAGATGGCTACATTTGGTAGCACATAACACACATCTAAGCAATATGTATTCTAATTGTGTTCCTCTACAAAGTTGTTACAGAAAAATCTTTAAAATGAAGACTGTGCTGATTGTAAGTATATCTAGATAACAAGTGTTGTTGAAATTCACATTTTACTTAGCTGTGTTACAAAATAAAGGAAGTCATCAGAACTTTAAAGATCTGCCAAACTCTTGAATGGGAAATGATGAAACAATTTAGAAGTGCTCATCAAATAGGTAAAGACAAATATTTCCCGAAGTAAAATGTCATCAATACTTGCCAAAACATTGTGCGCCATAAAAATTGGGATGACAGCCACTGACGCAAGCACCCGTTTCTTCACATTTTCCATCATCAGCACATCCAGCACTGCAAGCTGTCAACACAGAAATAATGTCATATCATGGATCATATACTGAACCAGTGGCATTGCCAGGTCTTGACGCTGGGGGAGGCAAATCATGAAAAAAGCCCAGCCAACCAAAATAAGTTACTTCAATTAATAGGAAACAATATGTAAAATATTTTAGTGATAATTATAACGCTGCACAAGAATTTCTTGTGAATTTATTATTTCTTTTTTTATAATCCATATCATTGACAAAATTACTTTTATCCCAAAATGAGTTTCTAATAGCATTCAGCATGACACTGTCTTAAACTGTGTCAAGTTTGAAATGACTTTTGATAAATTATTATCTTTATATAAAAATTCGCCAGAAACTAGGGCAAGCAAGAAGACGATGATGCAGGCTATATATAGATATGCCAGAGCAAGCAAGACGCAGGCAAACCCTCCCCTCCCTTCCCATCATTGGTCTCGAGACATGCGCATTGCGTTGGAGGTACCGCCCCCCCCCCTCCTGCACCACCCTCGCTTGCCAGCCATGCACACACCCTTACAAGCTCGCGGCGTATGCTAAGCCACGGGTTGGCTATATTTGTATAGTTCATTGGCGTGAAATAAATGTTTAAATTATGCTTCTTCCTTACTTGAAAGCCAAAAACATTGTTAATATGTGGAAAGGAAAATCCCCAGAAAGACATTTATGGACCTTTGCATGATAGTAAAGGATAGATAATTTGGGGAAAAAAATCAAGAAATATGTCGCTTGGATTCTTATACAACTTTTGTCAAAGAATTTTAAAAAGGCCTCTTATGCTAAACAGGAAATCTTGAGAATTTTGATCTGCCCTGCCCTCCTCCTAACAAACATCATTCAGATCATCTCTTTTTTTTTAAGTACTTGTTAGTCTATGTTTACAAAAAATAACCCCTTACCAAAAAAAACCAAAAAAAAAAAACCAAAAAAACAACCCCACCTTAGAACTAATCTAAAAACATTTAATGGTGTAGCTATTTGTAAGAAACAAAACAAATCATTTATGAAAGTTTTTACCTTATATAAAAACATGGGTTGTACTAGTATAATTTCATTTTTTTTAAATGTCTAAGTGAAACAAGAAGAGTAATTACCGAGGCAAGTTGGACCAAAGTAATTTGGTTTACAATCACTTTTACATTTTCCTGTGATTTGATCACAAGAGCCATCTCCGGCACATCCTCCACTACATCCTTTCAAAAGTATAAATAAAAGAAAAATATGAATTAAATATTATAATTTCTCAATGCTTACCAAACAGACAAGTTAAAAATAGCTTTAAAGTATGTATATAACTAGTGTAATAGTAGAAAGTAAGCTAATGAAACTAATGTTCGAATGTAGTTTAAAAAAAATAATAATGCTAATGTGTACCAAATTAAATTTGTGGGTCCAGGAAAATATTTACCTGTGCTTTAATTTAAATGTCTTTAAAAAGATAACAAAATTAATAAATACTGTCTTTAATTGTTGTTCATAATAAAGGAAAGATACCCTTTATGCTAAGCACTATTAAGTGTTGTTTTAATGCTATGCATTAAGTGTTGTTTTATTGCTATGTATTAAGTGTTGTTCAAATGCTATGTTTTTATGTTTCCCAACATCATCTAATGTCTGATTTACCAAGATCACAATTCAATCCAAAACTGCCTGGAGTGCATCCTTTAGTGCATTGTCCTGTCTCTTGGGAACATGATTTTTCTTTGCAGGTAAAAGGACAGCCTTAAAAAAGTAGGGGGGGGGGGAGAGTGATTTGAAAGACAAATATACAAAGACTCTACGAATCCAAAGTAGAGTAAATTAATATATTGCATATATTGAGATAGTACCTATTTTATTGAATATATTGATAAGATTTGTAATTGAAAATATAAATTTATTATTGCCCAAACTTTATAAGACTTTGAAAATAAGCATTAAAAATTTTAAAAATGAAACTGTTAAATATTCAAAGTTAATGATTAGTATAAAATGAAAAGTCACTGTATTCCCATGTATTAAAAATATTTTCGTTTAGGGCACTTTTTACAAATGTCCATTTTTTTCAAACTAGGTTAATTTCTTACCAATAAAATAAAATTTACATACAAATATTTTACATCTTCAAAACTTGTTTACTGACAAAAATGTTTTAAGGGCAAATTTTTTAATTTATATTTCTTAAAATCCTTAAAACATTAGCTTATCTGTGCATATGACTATCAAGAAGGCTCTATACATATATAAATCTATGTCATATGAAATAAAATCCTATACATACATTATTATTAGTTTATTTTATGTCATCATTATCAGTGTTTAATCAAACAAGGTTGAAGCAAACAAGAACATTTTTAAAAAGCTGAATATCAGTTTTTGTTTGGCTTTAAAAGCCTTAAGAAGAATTTCTTATTTTCTTAGATACATCTTAAAATTCTTACAGACTTTTATAAAATAATTGCAAAAAGTGCAGAGTAACATAGTTAACCTAATAAAACAGTGGTTCTCAACCTTCCTAATGCCGCTACCCCTTAATACAATTCCACGTGTTGTGGCCACCCCCCAACCTCAAAATTATTTACGTTGCTACATCAGAACAGTAGAGTATATGTATTTTCCGATGGTCTTAAGGGACCCCTGTGAAAGGGCCATTCGACCCCCCAAAGAGGTCCAGACCCACAGGTTGAGAACCACTGTAATAAAGGAATATGTAAAATATATAAAAATGTAAAACCTTATTTTACATTTTGTTATGTAGGCCTACACAAGAAGAAATAAGGATTTTAGGAAGTAACAGGCATTATGTTGTTTCTTTAAAAGTTCTGAAAAAATTCTGACCAAAGTTTGAAAGTACAAGGAGATTCAACCAACTCACATGTAGGTCTATGTGGCTTGTGGACTGAACATCAAGAGTTCAAACACACAAAAATCATGTGTCCATAACAGTCATTCTCATAGTTTCCACTGGTGCCGCAAAAACAAGAAATTGTGGGGCTTGTAAACCTTGTGTACTAGCTCATGTAGAATAGGGGACATTGAGTCTATACCCTTCTTTAATAACAGAAGATATTAACAGAAAATATGAGCTGTTTGATTGGCATTACAATAGTGACACCAGAGACGTGAAGAAAAAAGCTGTAATGAGCAGTATCTGATTAGGCATACCACCTTCTGAGGAAAGGAAAATCTAACTTCACCCATGGTGTCAGCAAGACATTAACCAGATATAAGCAAGACCTTGAAGTCTAACATGCTCAGTTACAAGTGCTGCTTCCCACCATTGTAGAAATCATTGTGTCTTCTAACAACTCTGCGCTGGATGAGAGGTCAAAACAAAAATCTAAGAATCAGAATGCCGATTTTTCTGTAAAAAAAACCCTCATGCGTGGCCTTCATCTCATCTATGGTCATCCAACAGAGAAGATTCTTGCCCTCCAGATGTAAATATCCACAGCCTGTACACAGCCTCAAATTACAACAAAGATGAGAATAATAAGTAGCACCTCCTAGGAGGGCTCAAAAGCTGCAGAGTCAGTCAGCCGATCAACATATTCTTCGAAGACAACAAATACACCAAGATAATAGTGACATCAATAATTCCCATAAACTTACTGTTGCCTTGATCTCATCACCAACTGGTGTGTGTGTGTAGCTTGTCAGTGTAGTCCTTAAATGTAGATGTCTCATTTTAAGATTGGGCCATTCTTTCATGACCCCCAATGTATAAACAATGCCCTAGGCCAAGAGTAAGGGTCAACAGGACAATTAACACCAGCTTATCAAGTAGGGGAAAGAAAATTTAGCAGTTACTTTTATTATATTGAATTGGATACATAATAAACTTACGTCTACAGAATGTGCTGAAAAAACCTGGCTTGCATCCATTTAGACATATTCCTGTGGTAAGATTGTAAGTGTCATCTTTGCATACATGATTATATGCTGAAGAAATTAAGAAATTCATTAAATAAAACAAATGTAGAGAAATAAAAGTACCCATTATATACACATATAATATATATATATATATATATATATATTGTGTGTGTGTGTGTGTATATATATATATATTATATAGCCATCCAGAGTGCATCAATAAATGCACCCACAACCAGCTTTGGAGTATATCTGAACATTAGTTTTGCATCATTTTATACTCAATTGAAGAGCAACAAGAGAGATTTTAGGGGAAATTTATGTGTCCCTTGATCTGATTTTGTTTAAACAAAGCTGTGTTGTTTTTTTAGTTGCATTTTTATTTTATTTAAACTATTGATTTATTTAAACTACTTCAATAATAGATGAATTTTCAAAAAGTTACCCCACAAAAGATGCCCATGCACCATACTGGCATTTTTAACATCATTACAGATATTGAATAAAAAATGAGACAAAACTATAACACAGTAATTGCCTTATTGCTATTTATAAAATTTTAATATTTCCAAGTTTTACCAGGTACAAAAAAAAATAACATTTTTAAATAAAAATAAGTGCTATTGATCTATTATAGCTATTTAAAACAAGTCTTTTTTTAAAATAAATTGTAGGCCATAAGAATGGCATATTTAGGCTATGTTAAGAAGATAGGAGATATTTAAAAAATTCATCATAAATTTATTAATGAATTATTATTTTCTTAGGGATATTGAGACAGTATAAATTCTCTAAACATCAGGAAATTTAAAAAGTTACTTGTAATTTCTAACTACTATAAATTTTTTCAGATACCTTTCAAATAGAAAACAGGTGGCATCTTTTTTAAAGCACTATCATATTTTTTCCATTCACAAGTTGTTTTTTTTTACATTGACGACTAAGAAAAATAAAGATATGCACAGTTTTCCAAAAATAAAATTATGGCAGGAGTAAAAAAAGGATCGTACTTTTTATTGCCTTTGTAATATTTCAAAACACAAACACATTGCAGACAAGATGTTTAATATAAAAATGCTTTAAAATAAAATTGTGAACTAAATTAAAATGTTCAAACATATTTTTTAAATATACAGATACATATGGCCGACCATTTTTTAGAAAATTAAGTTTTTTGCTTGGTAAAAGGTGGTTGGGACATTAGAATAAAATATTCATATAGTTCAGGGGCATGCAAAATGGTGCAGTGATTAGGATTGTGGCCTCTAGGTATGCTTGTTTAAAAAAAAATATTTATTACCTACTTAATATAATAGTTTTTTTTTTTTTTTTTTTGGGGGTGGGGGGGGGGAGTGGCGATCACAATTTGGGATTTTTCCATGGGCATCATTTAGTAGAGATTCACCACTGAATGGGTGGGTGCATTTTATGAGTATGAGGTATGTTTAGTAAATTTTTAGAACAGAGTAACTTTCCCATGGATGATGCCCACTTTTCTAACTCTAGTTGGTTCCCAAATAAGGTTTGTTGTTTCTAAAACTAATTCCAGTAAGTTGATTAGGGTTAATTATAACAGAATCAATAATCTAATTTATTTTCAAATAGTATTATTGCAATCTGAATAATTCCTTTTCATCCAATCCATGTTTACTTATCCTAGAAAGAGAGGTGGGGGAGAAAGCGAGGGGGTGGTAGAGAGAAAGATAGAGAAATAAACAGAAAAAGAAAGGCACTGTTTACCTGAATCACAAAAAGGTCCATAATATCCATTTTTACATCCAAGTTTGCAATATCCTCTATCATCTGAACACTGGCCTTGCAGACAGTTTTCTGGACAATCTGTAAAATAAAAATGATCAACCTTTTGCTAGCTAAATGGCTTGATAGTATTTTTGTTTTAATAAGTCATAGTGAACAATATTTTACATTTTCTTTTAAAATAATGAATAAAGAAAAAGAAGAAACATTTAGTACAAATTATGCTAGGGTATATTGCAGCTCATCTCATGATCAAAATCATGAATTATTTAATTCTTTTAAAAACATATTATGCAAATGTGATTGACATTTTAACTTTTGTTTTTGAAAACAAAACAGTTTTAGAAACTTTCAGTCAGCAACCAACCCAGCAATTGCACTGACTTTTGAGGCAGTGCTTTGTGACTCCTTTTGACTCTTGTTTGAGGAATTAGGGTCAGAGATGCTTGTGGTCAGCTTTGTTGATGGTGTTATTGGTCATATGCTTATAGGCTTATGTGCCATTCAATATTAGCTTTTTTAAATTAAGAATGGCTTTCTTTAATCAGATCAGTGCAAATGAAAAAAAAATTATTATTTTTTATCAAAAATTATTTTTTGGCCAATAAAAGGGAATGGGAGACGAAAATACTTTAAATAAAAATTATGTTGGGAGAAAAATGAAACATACTGGTATGGATGCCCCATTGCAATTTTAAAGGTTTAGGAGTTACCTTATGAAATATTAGAAAATTTGCCTTTTCTCTACAACTATGGCATCAACAATTCTAAAGTTAAGTAGATTACCTCCACAATTCTGTCCATAGTAACCTTTCTTGCAACCATAAGTACAAGTTCCTGTATTTTCGTTGCACGTTTCATCTACATCACAGCCTATTCCGCAAGCTGAGTAATTTTTTAAAATGAAAATGATTAATTTTACGTTTATTTAACTAGCTTATCATTAAATTAGTAATGTTTTATGAGATTACAACTTTAATAGTATTCTACCAAGGATGTGGAGAAAGAAATCAAAGTAGAATATTTTGTTCCCTAGATTCTGAAAACTTAGGTTGGGAGTAAGAAATTATTTCTCAAACACCTGCTGGGGTGATGTTGTCTACCATCTTTTCCAGCTAGCTATTATCTCCTATATGTATATTGGCTTGTGTTGTTTATGGTTGCAAGGGATGAAAGAAATTGAATGAGTATGCTCGTTTATAGTTTTTGTAGGGTTGTGTTTTGTGTTTCAATGTGGTAAAATATATATTGTTTCATTCCTCTTTTAATATGGTTGACTTTTTTCAGCGCTTTGAGCCTATGGGGATGAAGCATGATTTTTCAAATAAACTTTATTATTATTATTATTTAACCAAATATGCAGCCTTGCTTTAACAATATTGTGAAGAAAATTGCTACTTGCTAATAAAAATGTTTCTTCATGTGTATTATTACTCCTAAGCTTTGTTTGGGTTGTCTGCATGTTAGGTCACAGAATACAGAAAACTCCAACTTATCTCATTGCACTTCATTACCAGCACACAAAGGTAACTTTCAAATATCAACTCAATAATGTGTTTTAGTCTAGAACAATAGTTTGGTGACCACTATTTTGTTGTTAAAAATTTGTTTCATCTGACTTATTGTTAGTAACAAATAAAGTGATTCTAAACATTTTATACATCTCGCTCCACATCAACTTCATGACATAAATATATAAACATGTCACATAGTTCATATTTATAACTGGGTATAATTGATGGTCAACTGGATTATTTCATATCTAATTGTAAATTAATATGAATGAACCTATAAAATGAAGTTAAATAAACAACAAAATAAAATTAAACAAGTTCTAAAAACAAAATTTTTCTTTTACGTTCTTTAAGAAATTAAATATCGAGCAATTGGGGGGGGGGGGGGGCTGAAAATTAAAAAAAATTTTTTTTTTTGGTTGTTATAAAAAAAAAAAAATAGGGCAATTGGGGGGGGGGGGGGCTGAAAATTGAAAAAAACATGCATTCAAGTAACACACTTTGTAAGAATCCCAATCCCTTCCCCCCTCCCCCTTTCCTCCAGACTTGCAACAGCACATTTTTTACACACACCTTAACTATATTAGTATTCTAATGACCCACCCGCTTTTACCCAGCAGATTTATTCACCAACTATTTCAGAAAAAACAAAAGAAAATATTACACATCAAACGCAATTTTTTTTTTTTAAAATCTCATTTAGCGCAGTTATTAGGAATTTTCCTTCATGTTCCCCTTGAACAACAGGAAAAACTGATATTTTGGGGCAATGGGGCTGAATATTTTTAAAAAATTTTTGCCATCGGCAACGAGTCTTTGTGCCACCCACAAACAAAAGCAAATTTAATATAAAGGATTTAAAAAACAACAACAAAAAAATTTCCTATAAAACATAACAAAATAAATTTACTGTATCTAAAATAAGCCATTATTTTATTCCTTAACAATTAAAGTCACAATGTAATAAGAGGGAGTTATCAATCATATGAATGCCATCAAATAATCATAATAAATAAAAAAAATGAATACTTACGCAAGCATCTTGGACCATAATAATTGTATTTGCATCCGACTGGACACTTTGGAACATCTAGATTGCAGTTCTGGTTGATTGAACAACCATTGCTGCATTCTGAAAATGTTAAGAAAGCAAAAGATTAGAAAGCTTTGCATGCAAAAGAAAATATTTTATTAGTAAATGAGTATGTGAGAAATGGATTAAACAATTAAAGTAAAAGAGTTTAATTATATCAAAGAATTAAATATTATTGGTTATTTGTTGGATTATATATAAACTGAACTATTCATCCAGATACAAAAAAAATGGGTAATCGTCCAGTTTAGGTGTCCAAATTCACAACATGTTTTCATACTGAATTCGCTAGACACAGCAACAGTATATTAATATTAATGTTGTGGCCCTATAGACAATTTTAGTAAATCGTCGGTTTTGTTTGCTTCGGATCAGTATGAGTATATCATTTTGTGACCTAATTATTTTATTTGACTGAACAGCAGTGAGTGCATAAACAGAAAAAAAATAGAAAAATGGCCCCAAACACGCAGCACCACCATTTGCACCCGGGTCCCATTAGACCAATGCTATTCGAATGCCATTTGTGGTAGTTTATTCTAGTAAAACTGAAGAAGTAAGTTTACAAACATATATATATTCCATTTAATTATCTTTCATTTGATACTTCATTTTGTCTTACAAACCCAACAATAATATTTTAAATAGTTTTTTAATCCTAACCTCTCACTTCTGGTACCTGGGTACGAATAGTCGCAGCCATAACGTATTAGTCATTAGTATTGTACGATTTTGAGACAGTAATGACAAATAATGTATTACGTTTTAAGTTTTTAAGAGCTCGATCGAGGATAACCAGGTCTGCTTAGGAGACCAGTCTGTTATGTATATATTATATATTCCACCGAGGGCATATCAATTCAATATTTATTTGTCAATAATAGTCAATAATGATTATAAATAATCTAATTAATATGATATCGTATTCATATATATTACTAATAATAATAATATATATCAAAAAATATTTTGAAAAACTAAAAAAAAAAATTGTCTTACAAAGACGAGATAAAACGAACTAATAATTAGAAGAAAATTTCTTAAAATTTCGAATTGAAAGTAGACAAAACTTAGTATATTTATTATGTTTAGGAAAGGGCTACCACTCAATTTTTAAAAAATTCCCAAGATTTTGTCAAAATATTTCACAAGATCATGAAAATATATAAGAGTTTTGTTAATTGGGAATTAAAAAAAAAAAAAAATTGAGTTTTGTTCCTGAATGGGGTAGTGAATTCCCAAGATCTTGGGAAAATTCCCAAGGTGTTAGGACAGCGTTGATTTAGAGCAGTGGTTCTCAACCTTTATAATGCCACGACCCCTTAATACAGATTCTTGTGTCGTGGCCACCCCCCAGCTACATAATTATTTTTGTTGCTACTTCATAACTGTAGAGTACATGAGTTTTCAAAAGGTCTTAGGCGACCCCTGGGAAAGGGTTGACCCACAGGTTGATAACCGCTGATTTAGAGTGACCTTCCTCCCTCATTAAGTTTTTATTCACTTCTTGGTGGTTTTAGATTATAATTTTTTCGCAATTTCGCAAATAGGTCAGCCATACATTAAAAACATACCTTAATACACCCAGTGGACATGATTTTTTTAATTAAGTCACTAAAGTTATTTAACATGTCAAAATGTTGTGCGTACAGTGTACAATATTTTAAATTTATTTAACAGCTGAATCTATTGAAAAGGATTTCCAATGAAAATTATTATTCAGAGTCATAGGTTCTTAGCTCAATTTCTTCACACACACAAACACATTTAAAATATCAAAATATGATGTGTAATTTTAGAAAATAAATAAATAAATAGCATATTCCTTAGTTTGTGCCCTTGATAGATGACAAAGATATTCACCTAGACATTTTGAATCCAAATATCCAGTGGCACAGCCGCCGATACAAAACCCTGTGTCTCTGTGACAACTTCCACTTTCACAACCAACACTGCAGACTGAAACATGTGACTAAGATAGTTATATTTTCTACTTGACTTTATCTGTAGAAAGGAAGAACGATGAAGGCTAGAGAAAGTAAGCAACAATCCAAGAAGACTGAATTTAAAAAAAAAAATATTGCTAACAATGACAGCCATTAGTCCCAAAGTCAGTTATGGGTTAACAGAAATTATGGGAAAGTCAATTTAGTGAATGAAGCGATGTAGGCCGATGTATGTACGAATTATTATTAGTGAAATAGCTGTCTCAATTAGATTTATGAGTGAGTGGTTAGTCTGTAATAGTAATAGTGGGTGAATAGTTGTGTGTGAATTTTCAGAAATATAACATTTCGTAAACATGCTATGACGGCTCATAATTTTTTAAAATGTCCACCATTTTTATTTCGCTAAAATTGTATCATCTTCTAACGAGACTGAATCATAATTATAGGGTAACAAGTAATTTTGACCAGGGACGTCATGTGGGTACCAGTCAATAATACAAAAATTAAAGTATCAAATTTCTAAGCATGCCCATTTAGATCTGAAATGAATCAAGCCAGTAATTTTTACAAATCGGCCATCAAGAAAGAATCAAACAAAATAGACACTAATTGTTTTGAATTCGATCTGAAGGCAAATATCGTTGTATCCTATTTTGTATGTTTGGGAATAATATTTTACCTGAATCACAAAATTCTCCAAAATAGCCAGGGCTACAACCCAGTTCACATATTCCAGCATCCACAGAACACTTTGAACCCAGACAATTTTTAGGGCAGGCTAAAAAACAGTGAAAACGTTTCGCCATTAATTGTTTCAATTGAAGATTTAAATTTGATTTACAATTTCATTCATTTTAATAGTATATCTGTCTTTCTTTCTGTCTGTCTGTATGCCTGCCTGCCCTACCCTGGCGGCATCTCTGCTAACGGTGCCATACTCTGGTGGCATCGTTCCTAAAGGTGCCATACTCTGGTGGCATCGTCCCTAAAGGTGCCCTACTCCGGTGGTATCTATGCTAACGGCTCCCTACTCTGGTGACATCATTCCTAACGGCTCCCTACTCTAGTTGCATCGTTCCTAACGGCTCCCTACTCTGGTGACATCGTTGCTAACGGCTCCCTATTCTGGTGGCATCTTCCCTAAAGATGCCCTACTCCGGTGGTATCTATGCTAACGGCTCCCTACTCTGGTGACATCATTCCTAACGGTTCCCTACTCTAGTTGCATCGTTCCTAACGGCTCCCTACTCTGGTGACATCGTTGCTAACGGCTCCCTACTCTGGTGGCATCGTCCCTAAAGGTGCCCTACTCCGGTGGTATCTATGCTAACGGCTCCCTACTCTGGTGACATCGTTCCTAACGGCTCCCTACTCTAGTGGCATCGTTCCTAACGGCTCCCTACTCTGGTGGCATCGTTCCTAACGGCTCCCTACTCTAGTGGCATCGTTCCTAACGGCTCCCTACTCTGGTGGCATCGTTCCTAACGGCTCCCTACTCTAGTGGCATCGTTCCTAACGGCTCCCTACTCTGGTGACATCGTTGTTAACGGCTCCCTACTCTGGTGACATCGTTGCTAACGGCTCCATACTCTGGTGGCATCTTCCCTAAAGGTGCCCTACTCCGGTGGTATCTATGCTAACGGCTCCCTACTCTGGTGGCATCGTTGTTAACGGCTCCCTACTCTGGTGACATCGTTGTTAACGGCTCCCTACTCTGGTGACATCGTTGCTAACGGCTCCCTACTCTGGTGGCATCGTCCCTAACGGTGCCCTACTCCGGTGGCATCTATGCTAACGGCTCCCTACTCTGGTGACATCGTTGTTAACGGCTCCCTAATCTGGTGGCATCGTTCCTAAAGGTGCCCTACTCCGGTGGTATCGTTGCTAACGGCTCCCTACTCTGGTGACATCGTTGTTAACGGCTCCATACTCTGGTGGCATCGTTCCTAACGGCGCTCTGCTCTGGTGGCATCGTTCCTAACGGCTCCCTACTCTGGTGGCATCGTTCCTAACGGCTCCCTACTCTGGTGACATCGTTGTTAACGGCTCCATACTCTGGTGGCATCGTTCCCAACGGCGCTCTGCTCTGGTGGCATCGTTCCTAACGGCACCCTACTCTGGTGGCATCGTTCCTAACGGCTCCCTACTCTGGTGGCATCGTTCCTAACGGCTCCCTACTCTGGTGGCATCGTTCACAACGGCGCTCTGCTCTGGTGGCATCGTTCCAAACGGCGCTCTGCTCTGACGGCATATCTCCCAACGGTACCCTGCTCTGGCGAGACACTTCGCTTTCCTTTAACTAAGATCTTTTATGAAACCGAAATGTTCTAGCTCTTTCAAAATCACTGTTGTCCATGTCGCTAACTACCATCTCATGTAAGGGTGTCACGCGCACACCTTGATTATCCCTATCGACTCCACTGCTTATGCTCAAACCCTCAGGTGTCAAGAGCTGCAAAAGCCGCCATAGGCTTACAAAGGCGCACATGAGAAGGCCCACTGTATAGTTGCTGTCAACTATTTGAGAAAATCTTTTGGTCTTAGTTTTGTTTTTTCAGTTTGCCTAGAAAGTAAAATAAGAGAATCCAAAATACCTTCATTTGATTATTTGATTAACATTGTCACAGAATAGGTCATACATATTATAAGTTAAAAGGGGCGTGGGAAGGGGATGCGAAGGGCTAACAGCCCGGGCGCCGACATTAGGTGGGCGCCAAAATTGTCTTCAGATTGGACTATTATAGTTAATTAAAAATGAATCCAATTTGCTTCACAAAGACAAGGGCCACCCAAATTTTCTTTTTACCGGCGCCCCCCCCCCCACACACACAGACAGCACTGATTCTATATATTGAGGCTAGGCATTTTCAGGCTACCCCCCCCCCCCCAAATTAAAAAAAAATACCCTGTGTTGTATTATTCTTAGAAGTATAGAAACATCTTTGAAATGAAGAAGAAACTGGGTACTTAAATCTCAAATTTTAGCACAACTCATCGCGTGATCCTCAAGAAGATCTCACCTGAAGAGACTTGTTTCAGTAAAACCGTCGTAAACACCAACAGGCACAGTTTGTGATAGGATTGTATCATTGAGCACTTTTGATCAGGTCTGAAGTGTACAAGAGAAAAGAACTACTTTTAAATCTGTACTCAAGAAATGTGTGACTGTTTTATTTTCTCATCTACTTATTTAGTCTTACGTAAGAAATGAGTAAATAAAATCCTTTTATTTTATTTCTTATGTACCCGTGCAGTGGCGTAGCTAGGGATTTGGTTGGATTTGGGGACCCGGGGGCTTGGCCTCTTTAGGGGTCCCTGAATTTTGACATTCGACCTTATTTAATGTAAAAAAAAATTATCGGACACACCTTTCGGCTCCCCCCCTCAAGTAGGGGCCCGGGGGGACTTTCAAACTTGGACCACCCCTCCCCCTCCCCTAGCTACGCCACTGTCTCCGTGTCCACCAATTAAGGAACATTCAATTTAATAAAGGTGTGCCTGCAGGATCACGTAGGTCAGATAGAATTTTATTATAAATTAGCGGGGGTGTGAAAAAAGAAAGAAAGGAGAAAAAAAGGGTGGGGTATGGTGTGGGGGAATTCACATAATTCTTTTTTTTTTCTTCTTAATTTTTGTCGCATATGAAACATTTAAACTGTTTTTTTAAAATTGATTTTGAATAAATGTCAAATTCATCTATTTGGCTCGGTGGCCTGCAGCTGAAATTAAGGAATGCAAAAGGCGAGCAATTGTAGGAATTTAAAAAAAAATCCTTATAGTATTATTGTTAACCTTAAAACCGTGGCCTTTACTAATTTAGTTTCAATTAAGCTATTCATAAATAAGTTTATTCTCAAAGTGGTTTTTTTTTTCAACTTTATAAAAGTCCCAAGCTATAAATGTATCCTCAAACGGTTTAGGAAGAGCTTCATTTATTGGCTATTTGTTCAAATGACACCAGCTTTTTCCCCAAGTTGAACCGAATCGAAATTAAATGCGAATTCGCACGCAACGCTGTGACCGGGGGGGGGGGGAGGGGGGCAGGGTTGCCAACTCAATAAAATAACATTTACTGACAAATATAAGAACTCTAAACAAAATTTACCGACAAAAACAATTTTTTTACGGACACATTTAACATTAAATGTTGAGCTTAAAACGATCTGTCTAAACAAGTCCATCTTGCCGCAATGCGTCTCGCCGCGCGAGCCTAGCTGTCCAGAAAGTTCTTACAGTTTATTAATAGACTAACACAATTTAAAAATTAAAATTTAAATCAAGAAAATAGATATCACAAATGTGATTTACTGGGTTTTTTAAACGTTGAGATTCCACGTTTTGTCGATTTTTTTTTACGGACGTCTTAATTTTTTAACGGAATTTTACGGACAGGCAATTTTACGACAAATCTTTACGGACTGTCCGTAAATTTACGGACGATTGGCAACCCTGGGGGGGGGGGTATGTTTAAGTAACGCCTGGCTATGAAATCCCCTGGATCGAGCTCTATTAAATTATTCTTTTTCCATTTTCATGTTACCGCTCCGTGTGTTGTTCTCTACGTTCAATTTCATGATCAAAAGTTTTGCTATAGGAGGCTCAATCTCTGTCCGTCGCATTATATAGCTTTTTAAAATTTGTTTTTTACTTCTTTCGAAATTAATTCAATAAATTTTTATTCTTGTCTTTCAAATTTATACATCGTTGGTAGTGATTTAGTTTGTTTTCTTTGATATTAATATTGTCATTTTTGCTATGCAAAAATTACCCAATAATTTTTTTTAAAAACCTTTTTCGTTCTTTCACGATATTTACACAAAAACATTGCTCTCCAACTTTCGCCCTGCCCACTTATTGATACATAAATTGCACCAGTCAATTGCGTTTAATTTACTGCACCAATATTTGAGAGAGAATCTTTATTTTAAAAAAAAACTTACTTGTCTTTAATTAGGCCTTGGTTTATTCAAAACATAAAGAACATTTTAAAATTAAAAAAAAAAAAGCAACAACCAAAAAAAAAAAAAAAAAAAAAAAA
>CAXITT010000086.1:105276-120044 GCA_964033795.1 Lymnaea stagnalis | reverse complement strand
GGGTGGGGGGGGGGGGGGTTCGCAGATACCTGGAGCGATACCTGGGAGAAACACTGTCCGCCACTCCGCCCCCTTAAAACCAGTTTAAAAACACATGAGCTTTAAACTACTATGTTTCGTCATGTTAATGTCAAAACTTGGTTTCAGAATAAATCTCATATAATCTCGGTTGCTAATAATAGCATGCATAGAATGTCTAAGACACTCTCACTAGCTCTCACTTCTTTTAATACTATCACTATACTAAGAAACACAGGTGGTTCAGCCCGCAAATAAATATTTAATTATAAGCAGAATTAACGAAACACATACACATATAGAGGAATGTCTAATTAACAATCTAATACTTAGGTCTAATACAAATTTTCCATGAACTAAGTCGCGATTGGTGGCCCGTCCTCTGTAGGCATACACACACGCAGCAGCCTTGTTGTTTTGGCCTCTATTTCCGGTCACTGGTCACGGTGCACTGTAGACGTCTCGGGGGTCGTAACTCATCTCGGGTCACTCGCACTGCGATGTGGTGGGTGTAGCCTAGCACTTTAACGGTGGGCCCACTCCGCCGTCCCTGTTCATCTAGTAGGCCTAATGACTTAACTGTACTGAGTAGTCTATACTCTACGGTATACTATACCGACTGTACAAAGCTCTACTGTACTCAACTCAACTGAACTGACTCTAAATTAGCTCACTATACTGAGACTAAAGTCAACTGTACTAATTGTACTAACTCAAGCTAACTCAAACTGTACTGGTAGACTAGACTAACTGTTACTAACTCAACTGTTACTTACTGGCTAGAAATGAAAATAACGAATACAACGCATAAGACATAGGTAAACAATAAAAATCATACCACATTATTAATAATAAATCATACTCTAACAGTAACTATAGTAACATTTTCATAATAAAACCAAAACTACAATTCTACATACCGTTACATATGAATATGAAAATTAACAATACTAACCCAGCAAAATCTGGATAAACAAACTTCATCAACCAATTATCCCAGCCGGGCTCTACTGACAGACTTCATATGAAAGAGAGCGATTGATGATGGGGGTCTTTAATATATACTCTAAATTTGGTGTCCTGTCCCGCATTCAAGCGTCGCTTTGTGTCCTGCAATTCTAATGAATCATATGCGCCGCTTGAGACGCTGGACAAGAATGAGTGCATTGTTATTAGTGTAAGGCCCAGCCTAATTGCGTAATATCACGTGGGGTGGCGATGGAGAGAGTGTGAGCCTGCGGGTCTCACAAAGGTGAGGATCAGCGGCTCTCAACAATGCTGTATAAATGCTTGCACTGATCCAAAGAAGCTGAGATTACTTTGCACATATTGTTTTCAGTCTTTGAGCTTTTTCATTGTCGGAAGCCCATACAAACAAGGCTTTGCAAGTTAAAAGGTGAGCTTCATCACATACATAAACACACCCACACCCAAACGCACACGTGCGCACACAAAACATTCACTCACATGCTCACCCACGCACCCAACAATGCACGCGCGCGCACAACTTACCAACCCCATCTCCCCTCCACACACAACACGGGGGAGGGGGGATATAAAGCCCTAATGTTTCCCAGACACTAAAAATTTTGATTTTTAAAAACAAAATACATATTTTTAATACTTTTTTTTTTTTTACAGTTGACCTAACTCATGATCCCAGGCAACGTTCTCCACACTTTATTTGGGGGGGGGGGGATATAAAGGCCTAATGTTTCCCAGGCGCCAAAAATTTTGATTTTTAAAAACAAAATACATATTTTTAATACTTTTTTTTTTTTTACAGTTGACCTAACTCATGATCCCAGGCAACGTCTGTTTGATCACAACATATCTACGTGCCAGGAAACCGGACCACAAGGTTCAAAGAGTTTTAGACGAAAAATACGTTTTCATTATTCTTATATTGAAGCAACATCCAAAGGTACGTAGCAATAGCAGATAGTCGCAAGCAGTGTGTTTTTTTCATAACACGGCCTCCGGTTAAAGGAGGTGGGGGATGCATTTCAGATTTTTGGTTGGGAAGCGCCAGTGGGTAGAGGTGTAGCTAAGTGCGGCAGATGGGTCAGATGTCACCTAGTGGGGGCACCAAAATGTGCTTTAATATCAAATATTGTATGAAAATAATGGGTTTCAGAATTAAAAAGATTGGAGGGGGGGGGGGGCGTAAAAATTAATCTTGTTCCTTGGTGCCCAACACTCTAGCTATTTACGCCACTGAGCCAAACACTTTAGCTATAAACGCCACTGTGCCAAAAACTCTAGCTATATACGCCACTGTGCCAAACTCTCTAGCTATATACGCCACTGTGTCAAACACTCTTGCTATATACGCCACTGTGCAAAACACTGTAGCTATATACGCCACTGACAGTAGCGTATGTAGGAGGCCAGATGGTATTGGTCCACCAAGGTGTCACTTTTCTCTATAAATGGAGGGGGGCTTTTATGACAGCTGCTGAGTTTGTATCATAAAAGGGAGTGTCACAAAACTGTTGCCCACCCATAGCAGTGCTATGCCACTAGGCAGTGTATCTAAGGCACCAAATTTGCAATAATTTTGTTCAGGAATTGGTGCAGAAAATCGAGGGCGCCGATGTCTCTGGAGCTCGCAAAGAGATACTGATATTCAATTGAGAATTGGAATGATGCACAAAGTCTAGGGAACCTTACCTGAAAAATTTGGCAGCTACCTGGAAAGTTGTAAGGGGCAGCCCCCCTCCCCCCTACCGACGGTTGTGCACAAGGCTAACAACCCGGTCATGTAAAAAAATAAACGTTACGAAAGCCAACCAACAAAATTAAACCAGGATGGAAGTTGATCTATGTCAGGTTATGGACATGACTTTTGGGTTTTGACTTATAATATAAAAGCACATTCAGAGAGGGAGCCTTAACAAACCTAATAGATCAACTAATTAAATATAAAATCTCTATTGCTGCATTGCAAGAGTTTCGATGGAAAAATGCAGCCACCCAAAAGACTTTGCCAAATTTAATGGTAGCAACAATATTAACACTCTTGGAATAGAAAGAAAGAAGCCCTCGGTGCAGTTGTAGGTTTTAAACCAGAGAATGAAAGATTGTGCTTTTTGCGTGTGCGATGACACATGTTTAATATAACGTTTATAAATGGTCATGCTTCCAAGTTAGATACAGAAAGGGGGATAAAATAATCCTTTTATAAAACGCTGGAAAAAATCGACGATAATCCACCACGACATGATATTAAAAAAGTGATTGGCGACTTAATGACAAAATAGGGAAAGAAACAGGGTTTCTGCCAACTATTGGCGAGGTGAGTCAACAATCCGATGAAAACGGGATCCCAATAATAGACCTTGCTTCTGGAAAAGGGATGACATCAGCACCAAGTTTCCCCACAAAAATATACAGAAAGTTACTTGGAACTCACTAGATGGAATCACTCGCAACCAAATTGACCATGCTCTAATCGATCGGAGGCATGGGTCATACGACATACCATAGCAGACATCAGATCAGGAGCTATCAATGAGTAGACTCAGACTCTGACCATCTACTTTTAAGGGTTAAAAATAATCAGAGAATGAGCATAATACACAAATCTCACATCAAAGAGAAAACGATATGGTTACCAAAAAATTGCCAAAGACCCATTAACCGCGAAAGCTTAACGAAAGAAAGCAGAAGAACAACACGAAGCATCACAGGAGGAAATGAACTCCATAAATGAACAGTGGGGTACGATATAAAAAATACTATGAAAAGATCAGAAGAGGAAGTATTAGGATTTCAGCAAACTAAAAGTAGGGTAGGCTGGTTTGATAATGAATGCAAAGAGACTTTCGAAGAAAAGACCAAGGCATGAATAAGCATGGTGCAAAAGGAAACCAGAAATACGAGACAAATATAGAATGAAGACAGAAGGAAAGCCACAAAAATATGTTGGAAGAAATAAAAAGGGAATGGGGAAAAAGATAAACTAAAAGAAATCGAAGATTTAACAAGAGAGGGAAATGTTAGAGAAATGTACACAATGATTTAAAAAAAGAACGGATTCCAAGCCAGACGTCAAATGTGTGAGAACATGGATGGAGAATTCGTTACGGAAAATAATAAAGTACTGGAGAGTTGGGCTGAATATTTTGAGGGCATACTAAATGCAGACAATGGAAATAGATAAAGATTATCAGCCACCACATGGAGAGCCAGACACTTTCATAATTTCACAAACTCTGGAAGAAACTGCAGAATCAATCAATTCTTTAAAAATCACAAAGCCCACGGAGAAGACCTCATCACAGCAGAACTGATTCAATATGGAAGAAGAGAACTACACACTCAGGCGCATACAATTTAAACTAAAATTTGTTGAGTAAAGAAATTTCGAACAGAATGGGAAACAGATCTAATACGCCCAAATACACAAGAAAGTTTCCAAACTTCAATTCATAAACTACAGAGGAATTCCCCCAGAAAATGTAACATACAAAATACTAACCAAAACTAAATTGCTAAGAGGCTACAACCGTACACTGAACATATACTAGGTGAATACAAATGTGGATTCAGACAAAACAGATCAACGAATGATCATATTTTCACCATCAGATATCTGTTAGAGAAATGTTACGAATGTTAATATCCCATACGTCAACTCTATGTGGACTGTAAAATGACTATGACAGTCTCAAAAGAAACTATCTCTATGAGACTCTGCAGGAGTTTGGCATTCCCACAAACTGACAAGACTGATACATGTAATATTAAGCAAATCAAACAAAATCAATGTTCTAGGAGAATATTCAAGGGAATTTTAGGTTAGACGAGGCCAAAGACAAGGAGACTCACGGTCGTGTGCGCCATTTAACCGAACATTGGAGAGATTTATATTAGCATACATATTGGCACCCGAAGAGCAGTAACAGAATACTTTCTGAAGGAAACTCAAGACCAACAATCAATAGGCACGCTCTATAACCAGTCTCTAAAGTATCTTACATATGTTGATGATATAGAACTGTTAAGGAAAGTAATAAAGATAAATCAAAAGCTTTTATGGAATTAGAAGACGCACCATTTTAAGCTGGACTGGACGTTAACAACAACACATGCATGTGTTAAGAAAAAAAATCAGACAGATCAGACCATTAAAATTAGGAAGACCACTATTGAAAAATCAATTCAAATACCTAGGACCTCAAATACAAGACAGAAATGAATTACTTACAACAATAAAGGAAAGAAATGAATTACTTACAACAATAAAAGAAAGAAATGAATTACTTACAACAATAAATGATAGGCTATCGTACGGTAACGTGACCTACTTCAGTAGTCAGAAGATGCTTAAAGTAAAAAAAAAAGACCGCAAAAAAAAACAACAACACCAAAACAACTCAAGTAAAGCTGTATATAAAACTGTAATCAGCCCAGTTGTAACATATGCAAGTGAAACTTGGACCCGAACAAAAACAGCATAAAACCTATTAAACACACGGGAGAAAAAGTTCTCCAGAAAATATATGGATCGAAGCAAACGAGGAATGGTACAGTCTATATCAGGATCCCATGCTAGTAGCAGTGATAAAAAACGAGGAATAGTACAGTCTATATCAGGATCCCATGCTAGTAGCATAAATAAAAAACGAGGAATAGTACAGTCTATATCAGGATCCCATGCTAGTAGCAGAGATAAAAAACGAGGAATAGTACAGTCTATATCAGGATCCCATGCTAGTAGCAGAAATAAAAAACGAGGAATAGTACAGTCTATATCAGGATCCCATGCTAGTAGCAGAAATAAAAAACGAGGAATAGTACAGTCTATATCAGGATCCCATGCTAGTAGCAGAAATAAAAAACGAGGAATAGTACAGTCTATATCAGGATCCCATGCTAGTAGCAGAAATAAAAAACGAGGAATAGTACAGTCTATATCAGGATCCCATGCTAGTAGCAGAGATAAAAAAGGGCAGGCTTCGCTTGGCGGGACACTTAGAAAGAATGTCAAATGACAGATATGTGAAGAAGGTACACCACAAAACACCGGAAGAAGATGGCTCAAAGGCAGACCTGGGTTTAGATGGATGGATGATGTGGAGTGGCATTTACAGCAATTAAGAATCCAAGCGTTATCACCTAGAAGAAATGAGTTGAGGACTGAACACGAGATGGCATTTGTGTACATTGATTGGATCTCAAGCGTTTTCAATTCAACAGGTGAAACATAAAATACAATGTCCAGGTCAGATGTTGCTGTCAAATAATAGGTTTCGTCTACTAACGGTATACTTGACACAACAGGTTTACTTTATTAATGGTATACTTGACATAACAGTTTTACTTTATTAATTGTACACTTGATATAACAGGTTTCCTTTACTAGCGGTATGCTTGACATAATAGGTTTCCTTTACTAATGGTATATTTGAAATAATAGGTTTCCTTTACTAATGGTATATTTGAAATAATAGGTTTCCTTTACTAATGGTATATTTGAAATAATAGGTTTCCTTTACTAATGGTATACTTGACATAATAGGTTTCCTTTACAAATGGTATACTTGACATAATAGGTTTCCTTTACTAATGGTATATTTGAAATAATAGGTTTCCTTTACTAATGGTATACTTGACATAATAGGTTTCCTTTACTAATGGTATATTTGAAATAATAGTAATAGGTTTCCTTTACTAGTGGTATACTTAAAACCGAATTGATTGACCATATAGAACCAAGACGCAAATAGCTTTAAAAAAAAAAAAAAAGACTTCGATCTCACGGGGTTGACGCTTATCAATAATGTAACAATTTCACGTTTCAATTTATGTAACAAAAGCTTGGTGTCTCCACCAACCAAACCCCACCACACACACACGCAAGCACTAACACACCGTTTTAATACGTCAATTCACCAGCTACTTACTGGGTATGAGCTCATCTAGGAATGTCTGGGGTTCGTCAGGGGCAAAGATGTGATATCGAAAAGTGATATGTTGTTTGTTATGTACAATTTTGTGTGCAAGATTAGCTATTTGTACGCCTTGAAACAAATCTATTGCCTTCGTCGACAGATGCACTATATTATACAATACAAGCTACTGGGTTAAAGGAATGCCAATTTAAGACGTACATGACTGAAGGATTTACGGAAGAGTACGTGTGTCTTAGTAAAAAGTATATCGAATTCATGGACGTTACTGCCGACACGGACAAAAATAACTTTTGCGACTTCTACGTTAGCGGCGGTAAGAATTTCATTACAATGATTTTAATATATATATATATACTTACTACTGTTATCTAATGTAGTGTTACTATTATGATAATTTAATGTTTTTTGTAAATTTAGCTCTACAATTTGTCAGTAAACACAATATTTTTCTCTGTAAAAATTGTGAAGCTTTTCAATCATTCCGGGCTGGCGCTAGACATTTTTAGGTTGGCTGATGTGGATTTTTTGGTTTGGGCGCCTTGGCACCTGTGTGATGATCACACATCGTACCCGCCTTGAGCCGGTCCTGCAATTATTTGTCTTATTTTATCTTATTGAGATGACAACCCCGAGTATCACAAGTGCCACTTGTGGGGGACTATTGGCAGTCAATATTGTAACCCCCCCCCCCCGTGGCTAAATGAGGGGGGAAACTCGGGAGGCACTTTGTTCTTTTAGACCTAAATTGATATACACCAAAGAATTTATTGAGATGACAACCCCGAGTATCACAAGTGCCACTTGTGGGGGACTATTGGCAGTCAATATTGTAACCCCCCCCCCCCCGTGGCTAAATGGGGGGGGCAACTCGGGAGGCACTTTGTGATTTTAGACCTAAATTGATATACATCAAAGAAAGTATGTATGGGGGAAGGCGCAATTTTCTTGGAATTAGCCATGATTAGCTTTTATTCATATTCTGCTGTTCTTACCTTTGAAAATGAATATGAGTGTGTGTTTGAGGGAATGTGGGTGTGTGATTATTGTACTGTGAAATTTCTCTTTAAGACAGAGGATCTCAAAATGTGGGTGACGAACGACCCTTATATTGGGGACCATCGGAAAACACATATTTATGAAGTAGCAACGAAATTAATGTTATGGTTGGGGGGTCGCCACAACATAAGTGTATTAAAGGGTCACGGCATTAGGAAGTTTGAGAACCACTGCACTACACCTTACTAATATCCGAGAAATCCTTTAAGTCACACAGATGATTGTTAGCGCAGTTCAACGCAGACTGGAAAACGTGGTGCTATAGTTGCCGATAGCGGGAAAAGAGGGGGGGGGATATTTCCGATGGAAAAAAATATGTTTAATTTAGACAAGCATTTCTGTAACATACTGAAGTTATATGTAACAATAAATATTCTTTAATACGCGATCATTCAAAACCCTAGATAAATTATCCTAACAAAATCCCAAAAGAATTTATGTCCCCTTTGGGGAGGCGGGCATTCGCAGTCGTGTGGCCCGGCCTGAAGAAAGATTTATAGTGGCAGCTTCCTACCACCTCCACTCTCAGATTCATAATCCTGGAGCCGTTACGTTACCTACTTCTGGAGCCGTTGTATGGCCTACTTCTGGAGCTGTTGTATGGCCTACTTCTGGAGCCGTTGTATGGCCTACTTCTGGAGCTGTTGTATGGCCTACTTCTGGAGCCGTTGTATGGCCTACTTCTGGAGCCGTTGTATGGCCTACTTCTGCAGCCGTTGTATGGCCTACTTCTGGAGCTGTTGTATGGCCTACTTCTGGAGCCGTTGTATGGCCTACTTCTGGAGCCGTTGTATGGCCTACTTCGGGAGCCGTTGTATGGCCTACTTGTGGTGCCGTTGTGTTAATTTCAGAAACTTTTTTTTTTGTTGTATGGCCTACTCCTGGTGCCGTTGTATGGCCTACTTCTGGAGCCGTTGTATGGCCTACTTCTGGAGCCGTTGTATGGCCTACTTCTGGAGCTGTTGTATGGCCTACTTCTGGAGCCGTTGTATGGCCTACTTCTGGAGCCGTTGTATGGCCTACTTCTGGAGCCGTTGTATGGCCTACTTCTGGAGCCGTTGTATTAACTACAGAAACTTTTTTTTTTCAGCTCGGAACCTAGCCCTGAAAGCCGAAATTGTGGCGTCCACCACAGAGCCGGCCAATCCGTTCAGGCTTGCTGTGGACGGGGAAAGGTCTTCATCGTTTTCAAAATGTGGCTCGACGAAAATGCAAATGAATCCGTGGATTGAAATAACATTAGAGCATGAAATCGAAGTAACAGACGTGGTTATTTACAATAGATTCGGTTAGTATCGTTGGAGTTGTTATTTACAATAGATTCGGTTAGTATCGTTGGTGTTGTTATTTACAAAAGAGGCAGTGAGTATCGATGGTGTTGTTATTTACAATAGAGGCGGTAAGTATCGATAAGATTGTTATTTACAATAGAGGCAGTAAGTATTGATGGTGTTGTTATTTACAATAGAGGCAGTAAGTATTGATGGTGTTGTTATTTACAATAGAGGCGGTAAGTATTGATAAGATTGTTATTTACAATAGAGGCATTAAGTATTGATGGTGTTGTTATTTACAATAGAGGCGGTAAGTATTGAAAAGATTGTTATTTACAATAGAGGCAGTAAGTATCGATGGAATTGTTATTTACAATAGAGGCGGTAAGTATTGATAAGATTGTTATTTACAATAGAGTCGGTAAGTATTGATAAGATTGTTATTTACAATAGAGGCGGTAAGTATTGATAAGATTGTTATTTACAATAGAGGCAGTAAGTATCGATAAGATTGTTATTTACAATAGAGTCGGTAAGTATCGATAAGATTGTTATTTACAATAGAGTCGGTAAGTATCGATAAGATTGTTATTTACAATAGAGGCGGTAAGTATCGATAAGATTGTTATTTACAATAGAGGCGGTGAGATTGGCGAGTCGTTTGGCTAACGCTGTATTAACGCATTTTATCTCATGTGCTGTGAGGAGAACTGAACAGGTGTGACCGTGTGCTCCTTTCTGCACAGCCCCAATGAGAGCACAGCCCCAATGAGAGCACAGACACAAATGTCACTGTTTGAAAATGTTTGAATGAAATTCTCTCTTTTTTTTTGGTAGAATATATTTGATGAAAAATATATTGCTGTAAGCTAATTGTTTCTTTTTCATATCAAAAATATAGTTAACTATGCTTATGACAACTTCGATAAAACATACATCAATAGCTGATGTACAAGCTGAAATTAATGTCAAAATGTTTAAACTTATGCCGGACGTGCGGAACGAAAAAAAAAGAACGAAAACATGAAGGTGGATAGGGCATACTCTCCCCAAATCCCCAGATAGCACCACCAGACATTGCCTAACATGGAATACACATGGAAAAGAAAGAGAGGAAAGCCAAAGAATACACGGAGACACGAGCTAGAGGCAGACACGCAAAATATTGGATACACCTGGAAGCTACTGGAAAGGAAAGCACAGGACCGTGATGAATATAAAAATCTTGTGGACGCCTATGCCCAAGACGGCCTATGCCCCAGACGGCCTATGACCCAGACGCCCTCTGCCCAAGACAGGATAAAAACGAATCAGAAGAAGAAGACGGAACATGACACTAAAAAAAGACAGGATTTTGTTAAGTCATAATGTAACTCGACCACAGTAATATGTTTGACTGTTAATTTTTTCTTTAAATGGTAATGAGGGGAGAGACATTCCTCTTTCCGTCCTCTCGGATACTACATTTCAGTTAAGTGTTATTTTTATTTAAGTATGGTTTCACTGTTCTTTCGCTGATAAGGCTTCTTGCCGACACGTTCGTTGTTTTGTTGCCTTCTTTTTTGCCATGTTTTCCCCGTACTTTGTTTTGCTCATGTCTAAGTTTTCCCTGCTATGATGAATGGCCGGATATAGGTGACAAATGACCGGATGACGGCCTTTAGAGGCCCCCGCCCTATTTAACCTAGTAGCTAGCTAAGCATTGACTTCTGTATATACCCCTGACAGCTCCGCCCTGTTTCCATGATAGAAGCAGGGGCCATATGATTGAAACGATAACACGTTGATCAAACAGAGACATGGAAGAACATTATTCTTCAACCTTTGCATTTTTTAAAACTTATTTCTAAACCAGTGCCACGCCGAGACTAGGTCGCGCCCCGTGCATGACTTAAACGTGTACCCCCCCCCCCCCACACCACCCCCTGTTCTCTTCTCACTAAATTATGCTCTGCGTCGTCAATACGGATAATTAAAGATTTGATTACTTCCGATGCTGGCGCTTTTTGGCGACCGCCACCTTCGTCCCCTTCAACCACCCTCTCCCCCCCCCAAACCTCTCTTTTTTTCCGCATGGACCTATTCAGAAAAAAAAAAATATATAAAACAAAAATTGAAGAACGAAATTAAATTTTTAGCTCCTGTTATGGTTATAGAAAAGCAAAAATACAGAAAATGCTGAAATTCCATTTTCCCGTTACGCTAAATATGCGTCATAAACTTAAATGTGTTCCCAAAAGCTGTAGAAAACCATAACTTATATTATCACGCGACACTGGATACAATTAAATGAACAGAGGCTCTCTGTGACAAAACTCTCTATACGCACTGTTTAAAAATTGTTGACACTTTGCGTCTGAACTCTTAAGTCATAAATGGATCTGTGATTACCGAAAAGTTGTTTAATGTCGCTCATGACTTGTGTCACTGAAACCATCGGGGGTTCATCCACAAATATACCCCCAATCAGAGGCGTAGCGTTGTGGGGGCAGGGGGGACAGATGTCCCCGGGCGCCAGCTAGTTAGGGGTGCCAAAATGTGCTTTGATATTATATTATTGATGAAAATGATGGGTTTGAGAGTTGAAAAAAAGAAAAAGGGGCGCTAAAAATGGATTTTGTCCCCGGGCGCGAATCGTGTCCCCGGGCGCCAAACACCCTCGCTACTCCACTGCCCCCCCCCCCAATATCTTTATGCGCCTGTGTTAAAATTATATTTGATAGCTTTCCGTAAGTTGTGGGTGGTCGGTATTATCAATGATCACTTCAGGGGACCCACTCTTAAGTTAAACCAATGGAAGCACACGACACAAGGTCTAGCTAAGGCATTGGACATACACGACACAGGGTCTAGCTAAGGCACTGGACATAAACGAAACAAGGTCTAGCTAAGGCACTGGATATACACGATGCAAGGTCTAGTTTAACCACTGGAAATACATGACACAAAGTCTAGTTTAGCCACTGGACATACATGACACAAGGCCTAGTCTAGCTACTGGACATACATGACACTCATTTATTTTAAGGATCTCAATAATATTAAAGACGAAAAAATGAGAGTATCACTTCTTTATTTATCGAGATCAAAACTATCTGAAAGGATTAATTGCGCCATTTGGGATAAAATTATTTTCAGCTGCAAATGGGCGTCACGAAAACATTTTAAACACATGACTGTGTTTCCCAAACCTTCATCCCATACGGGCCACGTTTTAAACACATGACTGTGTTTCCCAAACCTTCATCCCATACGAGCCACGGTTTAAACACAAGATTGTGTTTCCCCAACCTTCATCCCATACGAGCCACCTGATAACCTCAAAGTGTTTAATGTCCCCACTTACAACCCTAAAACCTTAAGTAGGGAGGGAAAAAGATCTCCGTGCTGCCGAAATTTAATTTTTCTACCTTTTAAGGTAGTGAAAGATTCATATATTTGCATCCCAATATCTGACAATAGTAAAGGAAATGAGCGAAAGAAATTATGGGAAAACCTCTAAAAACGACGCAAGAAAACAACGAAAGTATCAGCAAGAAAGAAGCCTTCCTCAGCGCACAAAAAACCCATTAAAAAAAAAATTAAATTAAAATAACAATTTAGTATCGCGGAGGACAGGAAGAGAAATGTGATAGAACATAAGTTGGTCCAATTGTAAGACAGGCCAAATGACCAAAATGAGAATGAATTGCAATTTTTCTGCCCCCCCTTTTTTTTTTTTAGGTCTTAAGATTAATTATATCATCAGTCCGCCTCCACCTTTTGAAATTAAAAACATTTTAAATCAGAAAGGAGAGACGCGCTTAGGGTAAGTGCCACCCGAATCCTTTCAAGATTTTTGCCGCCCCCATACATACACACACAAACAAAACGCAGTTGGCCGAAAATGCCGCCCATCTATAGAACCCCTTCCACCTCCTGCCTACGCCACAGTCCCAGAGAGTATATGACCTTCTACGACAGTGCTGTCCAGCAGCCCCTGAGATGATTTTAAATGGCCCGCCACAGCTTGAGAAATTTTTATGGTGTGTTTAAAAATAAAACAGTTTATTTAAACGTTGTGACATGGAAAAGGAGTTGAATGGATTGACAGGAAGCAGTAATTTATGTTAAGCACATTAGCAGAGCAACCATTTGGGAAGGTTGGTGACAAAAAATGAGATACTATCTTCGCCATCTTTCTGTTGCTTGTACAAGGGAGGCGTCGTGGGGCATCGCGTGTAATTGCTGGCGGCGTTGGAAAAGATGAAAAGGGAAATCAAAATTAATTTGATGTGCAGCTACGTAGCGATAGTAAAAATGTCCATGCCACCACCAACGGGACTAAATTAGATGAAATATATAGGTGAGCACATCGAGTTAACTACTGCCAGGAAAGTCTTCGGGTCAGAGTACTCGAGATGGGAGTTAGGGTGCTAAATGTGTCACAGTAGAATGACGACGGCGAGCAGTGTGAACCATTTATGGCACATTGTTATTTCAACAGGGCAGTCTAGCCAGGTATGGGAGAGTATATCTCCATCCTGGGTGCTGGGTGGCCGATTGGTCTAAACTGAGCAAATCTCAAGTTGGTGGTCGAAGCCCAGCCAAGCAAAAACAGCAACCCGGTTGGATGGGACTCGTTAACCTTGGATGGCAACTCCTCTAAAGGAAGGAGACTCTGAATTCAAGCCCGGAAATAGAGTCCCGTAGGCGGATAAAATTGGTGCACTGAAACATTCCGACAACCCCTGCGACGCTTCTGTTTCTCAAGCTATAACAAACACACGATATTCCCTTGGGTTATCCAGCGGCATGGAGAGAGGCGCTTTGCCTTGGGAACCAGCTTGTAATACTAGAAGAACGATCCCAGTAAAAAATAAAATCTCTATCCTTTCCTGCTGTGATGTTGGGGACAACTACCTCGTATTCAGAGATCAGAGTATGAGACGTTGAACGTGTGTATTGCAGGATACACGCCGTGATTGTATCACAAAGTTCGTGCGATTCATTTAGGGGGCAATTGTAAAAGATAGTAGGAAGATTCTTGAAAGTATTTTAAAAAAATAAAAAATAAAAATAATGCATGGTCAAATGAATGATTACGTCTTAAATGACCAACATCAAGTTCAACTTTGACTAGTTTACATTAAAAAGTCTAACGATGTCGGTGTGATACTGATAACCATCTCAAATGAAGAAAACTGCAACAACAATTCGAAGCAAAATATATCATTCCAAAATGCATATTTTATTCGCTTTATTTATATTCTTGATGAATCGTTAATATTAATGAATATATGTCTCTTTATGCTATTGGATATAGGACTCTTTATGCTATTGGATATAGAACTCTTTATGCTATTGGATATAGGACTCTTTATGCTATTGGATATAGGACTCTTTATGCTATTGGATATAGGACTCTTTATGCTATTGGATATAGGACTCTTTATGCTATTGGATATAGGACTCTTTATGCTATTGGATATAGGACTCTTTATGCTATTGGATATAGGAC
>CAXITT010000086.1:91122-104914 GCA_964033795.1 Lymnaea stagnalis | reverse complement strand
TTTCCTTTTTTTTTTTTTTTTTTTTGGTTTCATCCACAATTTGATTCGGTTTAAAGCCACCATAACACTGCATCTCCTACACAAAGTGGATAGCCAGAAGGAAACAAATAAGCCTACATAGTGTTTGAATGCTACACAAAGTGGGTAGCTAGAGGGAAACAAAATTCGCCTTTTTAGTGTTTAAATGCTACACAAAGTTAGTTGGTTGCTAGAGGGAAACAAAATAAGCCTATGTAATGTTTAAACTTCTATTTATTCTTCATCCCCAGGAACTCCAGCGGAAATGCAGGCTTTGAGAGGCTTTAAAATAGTTGGAGTAGCATCGAAACAGCATGCAGAATATGTGTATTCCTCCAACGACGCATTAAATGTCTACTACATTAATTTCCCTGCTAACAGACTCTACTCCAAATTTAAAATCTTCTTGTCAAAGCCGACACCGACACGCCTCACCATTTGCGAAATAGAGATTAACGGAAGTAATTTTATACCTTATTGGTTTATGGTTTATAGATTTTTATTAATTTTTATTTTACCCTTCTTGAAAGGTCATTTAAACTTGAACTTTTAAAATTAAGCTAACGAAGCAGATATCGTCATTTCCCCCATGATCTCATAGCAATGGGGAAATGACTAACGAAGCAGATATCGTCATTTCCCCCATGATCTCATAGCAATGGGGAAATGACTAACGAAGCAGATATCATCATTTTCCCCATGATCTCATAGCAATGAGAAAATGACCAACGAAGCAGATATCGTCATTTCCCCCATGATCTCATAGCAACCGGGAAATGACTAACGAAGCAGATATCGTCATTTCCCCCATGATCTCATAGCAACCGGGAAATGACTAACGAAGCAGATATCGTCATTTCCCCATGATCTCATAGCAATCATATTTCCAGTTTGTAAACAGGGAGTCTGGGGTTTGCGGTGCAATTCTTCCTGTTCAAGATGCCCCGATAATGACTGCAGCGAAATGAGAGGGACGTGTGTAAAGTGCAGTGACAAATGGTGGGGATTGAAATGTGACAAAGGTAAAATACTTTCTGCTTTTTTTGCTACTGTCTAAATTTTTTTTTAACTTAATTACATGACAGTCTAAATCTTAGAACATCTGTTCTGAATTGTTGGTGATCAAATTCTCAATTGTTGTTGATCGAATTCTCAATTGTTGCTGATAAAATTCTCAATTTTTGCTGATGAAATTCTCAATTGTTGGTGATCAAATTCTCAATTGTTGGTGATCACATTCTCAATTGTTGGTGATCACATTCTAAATTGTTGGTGATCAAATTCTCCATTGTTGGGGATCCATTTATCTGGTAATGACCATACATTATTTCTAATCGCTGTAATAGAAATGAACGATGCACACTCTTCTGTGTTCGGTGTAACAACTCACGACGTCCAGTCATACCACATAACAACAACACATGCCAATCAGGTCAACAACTTCACTCACTACTCACATTAATAATCTTCAGTCATACTGTCACATCGCTTTCTTGTGTTATTAATATGTAAAAAGTATGTTATTAAAAAAAAGTACCTTTAAGAAAGCATGAACATCCTAAAAAGGAACACAGTTTTAGTAATAAAATATTCAATTAAACTGGACACTAGTTATCCTATTTGTCAATTCAGAGAAAAAGTTTGTTACGACAATTCATAAAATTTTGACTTCCCTCTTTAAGTATGAAACTTAACTAAGCCATGTTTCATTATTATAAAAATGAGATGGTTTAAAATGTCATGTTTCATCATAACTCATTCTTTTATCAATTAAATCAAGATTCTCTGCGAAAGACGGTAGATTGCGCGGTCTGAGACGAGCTCTTGCTGAGACTTGATTTTTGAGTTCACCAAGAAAAACACACTTTGTACTGCAGTTTAAGTGTTTAGTTTTAATTTTTCGATCAGGTGCAATGTTAGACTAGAGAGTGTTTGGATTTTTTTTAAATAAAAAAAAAAAGTTTGTTAACGATATACTTTTTTGGTCACATAATATTTGACTCAAAAATAAAACCGTAGGACACAATCGTATACAAACGTGTAGGACACAATCATATACAAACGTGTAGGACACAATCGTATACAATCGTATACAAACTTGTAGGACACAATCGTATACAAACATGTAGGACACAATCGTATACAAGCTTGAATGACACAATCGTATAAAAACTTGTAGGACACAATCTTATACAAACTTGTATGACACAATCGTATACAAACTTGTAGGACACAATCTTATACAAACGTGTAGGACACAATCGTATACAAACTTGTAGGACACAATCTTATACAAACTTGTAGGACACAGTCGTATACAAACTTGTAGGACACAGTCGTATATAAACTTGTAGGACACAATCGTATACAAGCTTGTATGACACAATCATATACAAACGTGTAGGACACAATCGTATACAAACTTGTAGGACACAATCGTATACAAACTTGTAGGACACAATCTTATACAAACGTGTAGGACACAATCGTATACAAACTTGTAGGACACAGTTGTATACAAGCTTGTAGGACACAATCGTATACAAACTTGTAGGACACAATCTTATGCAAACTTGTAGGACACAGCTGTATACAAGCTTGTAGGACACACTCGTATACAAACTTGTAGGACACAATCGTATACAAACTTGTAGAACACACTTGTATACAAACTTGTAGGACGCAATCGTATACAAACTTGCTTTTTTCAAGTAAACAGGGATGATGAGTTTTACACCTGCATAACATCGTTTGGCTACTTCAATTATGTGCATTAGTTATACAGATTAGCACATATTAAAACCATATTTATTTTCTAGAGGTGTTGAAAATCCTTAATTTTTTACCGTGGTTCTCAAACTTTACCATCCACCACCACACTAGGCTGATAAACTCGTTCTCAACTTGATTCCTTGAAACCCAATTATACGATTTTAAGAAAACAATTTTCACGACCCTTGTTGGAACATTGAAATGTACATTTTAAACATATATTTGAATATTTAAGTGAAAACAAATGGATATTCATTATTTAAGTCATTAAATTATATGCCGAATAATTTAATCAAGTGGTACCTTAGTAAGATAATTATTTAACAAGAGTTTTTGATATCGAACGTCCTCACTGGAAATTAATTTTTCTTAATTGGATGGTGGCATTGGCTAAGTATTAGTAAACCAGACAATGGATTAGTAATGGTAAACCAGACATTGGCTTAGTATGAATCAACCAGACATTGGCTCAGTATTAGTAAACCAGACATTGGCTTAGTAATGGTAAACCAGACATTGGCTTAGTATGGATCAACCAGACATTGTCTCAGTATTAGTAAACCAGACATTGGCTTAGTAATGGTAAACCAGACATTGGCTTAGTATTGATAAACCAGACATTGGCTCGGTATTAGTAAACCAGACATTGGCTTAGTATTGGTAAACCAGACATTGGTTTAGTATTGGTAAACCAGACATTGCCGTAGTTGTGGTAAACCAGACATTGGCTTAGTATGGGTAAACCAGTTATATTAATGTCCGGCGTAAGTCTCTTGGCAGAAACTTCATTGATAAAGTTCAAATTGATACGACATCTCTTACCTTTGAAGATAGCGGGTAAAACTCACTAAACTTACCTTCCACCTAATGCAATAATGAGAATGCAACAAGGAGCACTCCACTGTGGAGAATATGATATCAATGTCATACTGAAGACAAAACCTTTGGCACCAATCTTTAAACTTTGGTTTTAAATACGTCTTTGTATAATGAGCCTTACTATAACAAATGCATGAATTGTTGAAGAAAAAAATCGTTAACACTCTCTGTAACATCCATCAAAAGACTCACTTTACCTGGTCATCATTTTGAAAATCACTTTTGTCCTCTAGCCATGACGGTCTAGTCAATTAGTAGAATTCTTCTAGCCATGACGGTCTAGTCAATTAGTAGAATTATTCTAGCCATGACGGTCTAGTCAATTAGTAGAATTCTTCTAGCCATGACGGTCTAGTCAAATAGTAGAATTCTTCTAGCCATGACGGTCTAGTCAATTAGTAGAATTCTTCTAGCCATGACGGTCTAGTCAATTAGTAGAATTCTTCTAGCTATGACGGTCTAGTCAATTAGTAAAATTCTTCTAGCCATGACGGTCTAGTCAATTAGTAGAATTCTTCTAGCCATGACGGTCTAGTCAATTAGTAGAATTCTTCTAGCCATGACGGACTAGGCAATTAGTAGAATTCTTCTAGCCAAGACGGTCTAGTCTACTTGTAGAATCCTTCTAGCTATAGTGGTCTAGTCTACTTGTTGAAGCCCCTCAAGAATAACCCTATAGTTCAACATAATGATATTGTGTATCAAACCATAAAAAAACTTATTAACGAATCAGCTCTTCCTAAATCGGCCTCATCATTACACATTTTTAATAGTGACCTTGGCAAACCATCTTTCTATTTGCTGCCTAAAATTCACAAAGTGGGCAACCCGGGACGACCTATTGTCTCGGCCTGCGCTTGCCCTACCGAACACATTTCAGAATTTCTTGATGAAGTCTTCCAACCCTATGTTACCTCTTTACCCTCCTACATTAAAGATACAAATCACGCTTTAGTGACATTCAATTCTCTAAACATCAACCCTGACACAAAACACTCACTGTTTTTACTTGATGTCTGCTCCTTATACACATCAATCCCACATGCTGACGGCCTTAGGGCCTTGAAATTTTTCCTAGAAAAAAAACCGCACTCCTCTATTCCTACTGACACTATCATCAGATTGGCTGAACTGGTACTTGAACTTAACTCCTTTGAATTTAATGGCCATTTCTTTGACCAAATTAGTGGTGTAGCCATGGGCACCAAAATGGGCCCCAGCTATGCTTGCCTATTCATGGGTCATTTTGAATATATGGCAGAGAGGGCGTATACTGGCCATATTCCTGAATTTTATAGGAGATACATAGATGACGGCATAGGCATCACAAGCATGGAAACTAATGATCTCCAGAAATTTATAGATTTTTTAAACTCATTTCACCCATCAATAAAATTTACTTCTCAAATCTCTGGACATTCTGTCAACTTCCTTGATATCACCGTAACTTTGAAAGAAAACGTATTGATTACATCTGCCTACTACAAACCTACTGACAGCCATAGTTACCTATTGTACTCATCCTCCCACCCTAAATCATGCAAAGACTCCATACCTTTCTCACAACTTCTTAGACTACGGCGTCTCTGCCAAATTGATGAGGAATTTCTAGAAAGAGCCGATGAAATGATGGATTTCTTCCGCTCCAGATCCTATCCTGAAACTACTCTGGTCTCAGCACTAGATCGCATCAGCACGATCACACGAAAAGAGGCTTTTAAAACTCGCCCTAACAACAATGAGGATCGTACCAAACTTATACTAACCTACCACCCTCACAATTTAACTGCCAAAAAAATATTCCTAAAAAATCGTAGCATACTTCTTGCTGACCCTGATACCAACAGGGTTTTCTCATCCCCTCCACTGATTGTCTTTAGACGGGACAGAAATCTAGGTGACCTTCTGGTTCATAGTCGCCTTCGATCTGAACCGTCTTACGTTGGTACTAAACCATGCTTAAGAGGCCGCTGCAGAACTTGTCCCTTTACACTCCAAACTGATAGCATTGGCCTCCCTAAAGGTACTTTTACCATTAAGGAGGGTTTCACCTGTGTCAGCAGAAATGTAATATATGCGATTGTTTGCCGTAGATGCCAATCAAGTTACATAGGGGAAACTGGGAGAAGATTGGCTGATAGGTTTACTGAACATCTAAGGGATATTGAGCAATGTAAACCTTCCCCGGTCTCTTCTCATTTCAACCAAAAAGAACATAAAGGTGCTTTGGATGTAACCATTACGGCATTGATTTCATGCAGTAACACACCAGATAGGGTTAAAATGGAAAATAAATTTATTCAGCTGTTTGGCACCATATCTCCATATGGTATTAATCAAATAATATCCTACTGATGTTTCTCCGTCTCCCTATATTTCATCTATTTTCTTATTGCTGTTTGTTGATGTATCCCTTGATATTCTGGCCCATTATTATTGTGGACTTTATTTTTCACGGTGTCTATATTTATTTTCTCTCGCTTCCTGTTTTCCCACTTCCGGAGAGACGAATGAATACTGCTTGAGTTTTCTACTGTGTTCTTTTCTTTGTTGTATTTTCATTTCTATTGTTGGCTGATGAAGGCTTTATGCCGAAACGTCCTTGTTTTTTGTCCTGTTACCTTTTTTCAAGCTTCCACATACCTCGTTTCACTATTTCATTCTTTTACATAGCTTGAAAGCAGTCCCTTCATTTATTTATTGAATTCTTCTAGCCATGGCGGTCTAGTCAATTAGTAGAATTCTTCTAGCCATGACGAACTTGTCAAATAATAGATCTCTTCTAATTATGACGGTCTAGTCAATTAGTAGAATTATTCTACCAATGACGGTTTAGTCAATTAGCAGAATTCTTATAGCCATGGCGGTCTGGTCAATTAGTAGAATTCTTCTAGCCATGACGGTCTAGTCAATTAATAGAACTCTTATAGCCATGACGGACTAGGCAATTAGTAGAATTCTTCGAGCGATGACGAACTTGTCAAATAATATATCTCTTCTAAGTATGACGGAGTAGTCAATGATTAGAACTCTTCTAGACATGACGGACAAGTCAATTAATAGAACACTTTTAGCTATAAGGGCTAGTCAATTAGTAGAACTCTTCTAGCCATAATGGCTAGTCAATTAGTAGAACTCTTCTAGCCATAATGGCTAGTCAATTAGTAGAACTCTTCTAGCCATAATGGCTAGTCAATTAGTAGAACTCTTCTAGCTATAACGTCTAGTCAATTAGTAGAACTCTTCTAGCTATAACGGCTAGTCAATTAGTAGAACTCTTCTAGCCATAACGGCTAGTCAATTAGTAGAACTCTTCTAGCCATAATGGCTAGTCAATTAGTAGAACTCTTCTAGCCATAACGGCTAGTCAATTAGTAGAACTCTTCTAGCTATAACGGCTAGTCAATTAGTAGAACTCTTCTAGCTATAACGGCTAGTCAATTAGTAGAACTCTGCTAGCCATAACGGCTGTCAATCAGTAGAACTCTGCTAGCCATAACGGCTGTCAATTAGTAGAACTCTGCTAGCTATGACGGACTAACAGTGCGCATTGGGTGAAGTCCGTTATTTTGAGCGAGTTCTAAAATTTAATTAAACTGCAGTAATTTTGGGCATTATACGTTTTAGCTACCAGATAGCGATGAATGACACGAACACAAATAAAGACATTGGAATGAAAATTACTGTTTCTTTCTTTAGTTGGGGAAATTCAGTAGTTGATGGTGCTCCATCATTTGTCATGGTAGAATTTTTGGTGAATTTTTTCTGCTTTAAAATGCGAAATAAACTTATTTTTCGTCGTCTTGTTGAAAAGTTTATTATTTGCTCGTTATAAACAAATTTTCCCTCTTTTGAAAATCAATTCATCCATTAGAAATGTCATGTCGGGTTTTTTTTTAAGCTGTACAATTAATCTCCAAATTTTCAGTCCTTGCTATACAACACATTTACATATTCCTGACCTTGCGCCTATAAAGTGCCTCCAAACAATGGAATTCTCTCCCACTACACATCTGGAATATACCAACCACCCCAAGCTTCCAAAACTGCTCTCAAAACACATCTCTTTAAACTCTATTATCCCGACTGATTCTTCCCTTCTGACCGATAAACGATGCTGCTGGGTGCCATCCCTGGCTTTACATGTCAATAGTTCTGGAATGGGTGGGGTAAATATGCATTCATTTTTTGTTTTGCTTTTATACAGCTGTTTTCATTAAAAAAAATGTAGGCTATTTTTTTTTAAATGTCATGATTATGTTTGCTGATATTTTTATTTTGAGTCTTTGCTTTTTAAGCTCTTGTGTATTCTTAATAAACGCTTGTACATCTGTTTGGAAAATAGATTTAAAAAATATGTGTCCTCATCTTCGTGTGGTACACAGTATATCTTTCATCTACGCCTCTTTGGCCCAGACAATCAGAACCATATTGTTGGAAGGGCCTAAACAGTCTTGAAGTTTTAATGGAAAAAAAAACAACACCATCTCAGTATCATACTCACCGCCATCTCTGATGGTCCCAGCGCCATCTTTGATGGTCCCAACGCCATCTCTGATGGTCCCAGCGCCATCTCTGCTGGTCCCAGCGCCATCTTTGATGGTCCTAACGCTAGCTAAAACGTACCAAGCCTCCCAGCGCCTTCTGGCAAACCCAACACTCACTGAGTGGCGGTACCACCCACTTTGAGAACTACTGTTTCACTAGATGCCCTGCTTGCCCTACGAACACCGGGAGCCGTGCAATTAAATGATTCTTGTATGTCTCCATTACCTACACCATGCTTATGAGCCAATCAATGAATGTTTCGTAATGATTCAGTAAATCGAACTAAACCTTTGATTCGTTTAATTGAATTATACTTATGATTCCATCAATTAAAGTATACTTATGATTCTATCAATTAAACAATACTTATGATTACATCGGTTAAACCATACTTATGATTCCATCGGTTAAACTATACTTCCATCAATAAAACTATACTTATGATTCTATCAATCAAATTATACGTACGGGGATTATCATTACAGCCCATGATCATCTGTTAAAATACCATTTCTCACAATCCTTTAAGCCATGCTTATGGAGCCGACGTAATTTCTTCCTCAACTTGTATACATTTCTTAACGTCAAATCAGCCATGTTCGTCTCGCCGTTGTCACGAGCCTTACGGTAACCCATTGAGTTTTCTTTTTAAAACAGCGTTTTTTTTTCAAAGCTTTTTTATAACCTAATGGTACACTTCACTTATAAGCCCTATCTTGTACCCCCCCCCCACCCCCCAACCCTAACCCTCCCCACTCCCTCGGGAAAGGGTAATAGCCAATAATGTCTTGCTTTTTTAAAAAAAAGAACATGTTATAATATCATCATTTTTTTTCACAGCCTGTAGTCCTGGTTGTCAGGATCCTGGGACTTGCAATTCACATACGGGAGAATGTCTCCTGGGATGCAAAACAGGCTTCATTGGACCAGCATGTCAATGTAATTAAGTGTTTTCAGCGCTATCAAACTCGTAGCTTAACTCAGCTTTGTTGGTTTTATTTCTTCAGGGCTCGAATATCTAAAAGAATCAATGGGAACGGCGTACTTTACATTTTATTCAAATCAGGAACGCCATTCCCGTTAGCAGCCCCCCCCCCTCTTTTCCTCAGGAAAGTACTTTTAAGGTATGCGAGCTGTGTCCCATGCATATTAGAGGAAGATGTGATTCCTATTATGTTAGTGTGGTTGGATGATGGGAGGCCAAGCGGTCTAAAGTGAGTCTATCTCAAGTTTGTGGATTGGAGTTGAATTCCCAGCAAAGATAAAAACAACACCAGCACTCCTGGTCGATGGGACCCGTTATACTTGGATGGCATCTCATCTAAGAGATACAAAAATTGCAATCAAACCCAGAGATCGTGTTCCGTGTGTGGTAAGGCACTGACGCAATGAAAATTCCGACAGCTTCTGCGACGTGGTAAAGTGAGACACCAGAGAGCTGGTCAACCATCTTTTGCTTGTATTCAATATACAGTAGAGCAGAGGTATTCAACGTTTTTGGACCGAGAGCAAAATACTTTATTTTTGACAATGCCCAGAGGGCTCGACTACCTTCCACCACCAGCCACACGCAGGGCCAAGCGCCTTCCAGGGCTACTCAACTTCCAGGGACACCCGCCTTCCTTGACTACCCACATGTCATGACTAACCACCTTCCATTGCCATTCACCTTCCAGGACTATCCCCCTTCCAGGGCCACCCACCTTTCAGGGCCACCCACCTTTCAGGGCCACCACCTTTCAGGGCCACCACCTTTCAGGGCCACCACCTTTCTGGACTAACCCCCTTCAAGGGCCACCCATCTTCCTGGGCCACTCACGTTTTCAGGGCCACCCACATTGACTTTATGCCTATGCGACAACGTGTTATGTCTTCAGAGCATCCATATGTCCTTATATGCTAAATTTGACGTACTGTTTGGCTCACAACTAAAACTATTTACTTAAAATAAAGTAATTTTCTTGTTAAAGTTATGCTGGTTAATCACAGTTCACATTATCTTCATTTTATAACTGAAATCCATCACTAAATTAATTAAACTTTATTAAAAGGAAAGCAACATTCTTATTGGTTTACCTTTGGAAACTGACTTTGCTACTCCGAATGGTCTGGTAGTCTGATGAGTATCAAAGTCAGAGCAATTCACCCCCTGTGTGTTCATGATGATGATCATGGTTGAAAAGGCTGTCTCGCGTGTATGTGGTGATCCAAACATTGTCAAGACTTTGACTAGTACCTAGACATTAACTGGATACTATTCTATAATTCTGCAAATGAATCGCAATCAGAAAACTGCTACGTCACGATCACGAAGTTTCAGTTTCAGGTTTTTATTTCCCTGGATTTCAGCTGTTTCATGCCGAAGAGCAGCGGGACGAACTGTAGGAATGCTAGATGGGATAGCAGCTGTCTAATCACTGCGAGATGGGGCTGCAGATGTCTAATCACTGCTAGATGGGGCTGCAGGTGTCTAATTACTGCTAGATGGGGAAGCAGGTGTCTTATTACTGCGAGATGGGGCTTCAGGTGTCTTATTACTGCGAGATAGGGCTGCAGGTGTCTAATTACTGCTAGATGGGGCAGTAGGTGTCTTATTACTGCGAGATGGGGCTGCATGTGTCTAATTACTGCTAGATGGGGCTGTAGGTGTCTAATCACTGCTAGATGGGGCTGTAGGTGTCTAATTACTGCTAGATGGGGCTGCAGGTGTCTAATCACTGCTAGATGGGGCTGCAGGTGTCTAATCACTGCTAGATGGGACAGCAAGTGTCTATTCACTGCGATATGGGGCAGAAACTGTCTATTTACTGCTACATTGGGCAGTAGGGTTTTTTTTTATTTTCCATCATAACAATATTGTTAATATTTTATCTTCAGCTTGTCCTATAACGTGTAAGAATTTAGCATGCTCTCTAACGACTGCGCTTTGTACTGGCGATTGCACAGACGGTTTTTATGGTCCGCGATGTGACTTAGGTAAATCCCATGTGCTATTGGCATAAGTGTGCCATGTTCCTAATGTAAAATGGATGTGCTATTGGCATAAGTGTGCCATGTTCCTAATGTAAAATGGATGTGCTATTGGCATAAGTGTGCCATGTTCCTAATGTAAAATGGATGTGCTATTGGCATAAGTGTGCCATGTTCCTAATGTAAAATGGATGTGCTATTGGCATAAGTGTGCCATGTTCCTAATGTAAAATGGATGTGCTATTGGCATAAGTGTGCGATGTGCTAAATGTAAAATGGATGTGCTATTGATGTGCTTTTGGCATAAGTGTGCAATGTGTGTCATGTAAAATGAATGTGCTATAGACATAAGTTTGAGATGTGCCTATTGTAAAATGGATGGGATATTAGCATAAATGTGCGATGTGCCTATTGTAAAATGGATGCGTTCTGGAACACTTGTTTGTGTGATTAACGTGGATAAAAGGATTTTTTAAAATACTCTCTTGACATAATCGTATGTGTATGTCACGGTTCTCACACTGAAATAAGCGCTGCACAATTTCATATTATGGTCAAAATGGTGTTTTGGTTTTCTGCGATTGTTTTTTTTTAATACACACCAAATAAAAAGGAATGAAAATGAATAAAACATTATTGCTAGAAAATCTCTCTTGCTAAGGTTATTTTGCTATTTATATATTAAAATATTTTTTTTTTATTTGGATTTCCTTTGTATCAGTGTGCAATGTGGGATGCGAGCGTAATGCGATCTGCAACAAAGATGATGGTCACTGCATTTATGGCTGTAAACAGAACTATTACGGTCCTCATTGTATACGTAAGTACGTAAGTTTAAAACAAAAATGTATTTCATTTATAAAAGATTATGCTTCTTAATTTCATAAAATGATTCAATGCTTGTAATGCTAATGAGTTATAGCACCCTGGCCAAGGTATTGCTCTCTGCTCAGGTAGACACACTGTGTTATATTAAATCCCGATTCTGTGGTACGCGTCTGTTCAGCGTGTGCAAATACCAGGGGTGGGGGTGTGGGGGTGGGAGGTGGGGCGTGCTGTTCCTGGTATGACTTTAAGGGGAACAAATATTTTCAAAGTACAGGTCACGTGCTTCAATAAGTCTTGGAATAATTTAGACTTTTAAGCCACCGTTCAACAGTGAGTTAATATGTGGGCGGTTGGGAGGGGGGGGGTGCGGCAAGGGGCGGAAGAAACGGGTTCTTAAACGACAAGTTGTTAATTTCAAATTCAATTTCTAAGAAGCCCTCTTACTTTTAAAGAAACGGTCTTACTTTAAAGAAATGGTCTCACTTTAAAGAATGAGTCTTACTTTAAAGAAACGGCTTTACTTCAAAGAAACGGTCTTACCTTGAAGACACGCTCGTACTTTAAAGAAACGGCTTTACTTCAAAGAAACGGTCTTACCTTGAAGACACGCTCGTACTTTAAAGAAACGGCTTTACTTCAAAGAAACGGTCTTACCTTGAAGACACGCTCGTACTTTAAAGAAACGGTCTCGCTTTATTTTTGTTAAAGGAAGTTAATTTAATCACGAATGGTTCCGGGCGCCGCTCTGCAGACGACTCGATTTCATCTCTGCATTTTTTCAGCTTTCGTAAGAGTTTAAAGGTTTTTACGTTTTCTCGAGGAATCAAGGTGTGTTGAATGTGTTTTATCTCCTTGGCCTGATTATCGTGTGTGTGTGTTTACCGCGATGAACAGTGATGACATGGATTTTTTGGACGTCCTTGCCATACACCAAGACCCATCTATAGCCGCCATATTGGAAACTATTTCAAACAAAAATCCAAGGCTGTTATGACTCAAGAGCTCAAGAGTTATTCATACCGTACACTTACTCGGGGAATGTCTTGCTACAGGAACAACGTAAAACACTAGCAAACATTTCAAGGGCAGGGGGAAATATGTACCATGAATGTAAAAAACAAATTTCCATTTATTTGGATCAATAAAAATATCTTATCTCAAAAGGAAGGCAGATGACTATTTTATAAACTAAATCTCTTCAGACTTGCTTAAATAATTTTTTTTTTAAAGGAGGGCCTATCTAATTAATATTAATTCTTTAAAAAGATTACGAATTAAATAACAATCATTTACATTTAAACGAAATGGTCCTTATTGGCGACAAACCGTGTATGCAAATACGTGTGTGTGTGTGTGTGTTTGATGTGTGTGAGTGTAACGGACAATGTTTTCACATGAAAACAGAGAGGTAGCATGAGTGAACAGTGAATGGTGTTGACCATGTTTTGTCTACGAGGACAATGAATTGTATTTTGAGAGGACAATGTGAGCTCCACGTTTTTGGAGAGTAAAATTATGTTTTTGTCAGAGCGGTTGTTTTTCACGCTTTGCTGGTAATAAAGTATGAGTTGACTGATATAGAGAGAGCTGAGCGCAGAGCAGTAGAGAACAGTAGAGCTAGGAGAGCTGTGTGATTAGACAGTTGAGCTGAGTTATAGTAGTGTGAGGACGTGTCTTTCTGAATGATGGAATAATACTATATATATATGTGAAATTACATTCATGCAAGGATTATCATTAATATTATCAGTATAAAGTGTGTTCAATAAAGTACTGT
>CAXITT010000086.1:32560-87560 GCA_964033795.1 Lymnaea stagnalis | reverse complement strand
ATGAGATATGCCGTACTCCATCGTCTTACTGCATATTCTTACTCTACTGCCGTACTCCATCGTCTTACTGCATATTCTTACTCTAATGCCGTACTCCATCGTCTTACTGCATATTCTTACTCTAATGCCGTACTCCATCGTCTTACTGCATATTCTTACTATACTGCCGTACTCCATCGTCTTACTGCATATTCTTATTCTACTGTCGTACTCCATCGTCTTACTGCATATTCTTACTCTACTGCCGTACTCCATTGTCTTACTGCATATTCTTACTCTACTGCCGTACTCCATCGTCTTACTGCATATTCTTACTCTACTGCCGTACTCCATCGTCTTACTGCATATTCTTACTCTACTGCCGTAAAGTTAGTGTTGAGTTGCTGTTTTTTAAAATGAAAAGTTCGTCTTTCCTCACAATCTCTTTTGTTTTTTAACTATTCATTTTCTTAAAGATTTACAAAATAATTTTTCCAATTTTTCACGTTTTTCTGATTAGTCGCTGTCTGTGTCTCTTCTCTAAGTCTCTCCGTGTATTGTTTCATGTCTCATTGCATCTCTTCTCTAAGTCTCACTGTGTATTGTTTCATGTATCATACCATCTCTTCTGTAAGTCTCTCCGTGTATTGTTTCATGTCTCATTGCATCTCTTCTCTAAGTCTCACTGTGTATTGTTTCATGTATCATACCATCTCTTCTGTAAGTCTCTCCGTGTATTGTTTCATGTCTCATTGCATCTCTTCTCTAAGTCTCACTGTGTATTTTTCATGTATCATACCATCTCTGCTGTAAGTCTCTCTGTGTATTGTTTCACTGTGCCACGTTGTTTACCTCTCTTTTACATGTGTCTGCTTTACATTTTCACGCTTTCTTTGACATTGTCTTGTGGAGTTAGCATTGGCCCCGTGCATCTTTGCCTCACAAATAGACAATGCTACTTTCCTTCCTTTTTCCATGAAACTTATTCAGACTGCAGTCACGGATGTCCACCGAATGGGACTTGCAATCCGGATAAACCCACCTGCACGATCGGCTGCAAACCAAGCTTCTATGGTCCAAAGTGCTTGCGTAAGTTCTGTGATATTTTCCTCTACTTAGCCCAGAGGCGTAGCGAGGGGGGTAGGAGGGGACAGATGTCCCAAGCTAATTAGGGACGCCAAAATGTGCTTTGATATTTTTTATTGATGAAAATTATGGGTTTGAGAGTTGAAAAAAAGAAAAAGTGGCGTTTTAAAATGAATCTTGTTCCCGAGCGCGAATCTTGTCCTCGGGCGCCAAACATCCTCGCTACAACCCTCTGACTTAGCCACCGTGCTCGATTGAAGGATCTAAAGTGGAAAAAAAAGTAAACTATATTTTTATTCTTTTAGCGTTGAAAACTTTTGTTTAAAATAACATATCGCGTATCATGGCATAAGATGTGTCATAAGATGTGTCATTAGATGTGTCATTAGATGTATCATTAGATGTGTCATTAGATGTGTCATTAGATGTGTCATTAGATGTGTCATTAGATGTGTCATTAGATGTGTCATTAGATGTGTCATTAGATGTGTCATTAGATGTGTCATTAGATATGTCATTAGATGTGTCATTAGATGTGTCATTTACTAGCGATGTTAAGGTTCTATGGTCTCATTTTTTTACAATAATACATGTGGAATTGAGACACCTTTCTTTTGTGCAACTATCAACTATCAAAAAGGTAAAGAATATTTTATATATATAAAGGATCAATTATTGTGCATATTTTGCAATGGAAGAAGAAATAAAGTTTGAAGAAACATATTGTCAAAAATCTCTAACTAAAAGTCAAGAGATACGCTGGTATGGAACACTGACAAATATATGTCAAACTGCAATGAAAATACATTATTTAGACAACTCGATATGTTGACTTCATTTTTTAGATAATAATTTTTGTTAGAGTTATGAAATCGTCTGAAAAACCATAAAAGTGTTGTTGAATTCAATCCGTATATGACTTCTTCTATTTTGTTTTTGAAATGCAAGTACAGACCTATGTTGTTTTGTTTTTTTACCATGGGGTCTAACAATTGGAGTGAATATGGTTTACATTCTGCTTCGTAATTAATCAAATTACCTTAGAGAAAAACCCGACTGCCTAAACCTCTGACCCCAAAATATAAACACACTTTTATAAAAAAAACTGTATTAGACCATAAGAAGCCTTGTAACATTGTGTGAAGTAGTTCATTTGGTCTTCTCAACTATGTAGCTTTACATTAACAAGCCTTGTAACATTGTGTGAAGTAGTTCATTTGGTCTTCTCAACTATGTAGCGTTACATTAACAAGCCTTGTAACATTGTGTGAAGTAGTTCATTTGGTCTTCTCAATTATGTAGCGTTACATTAACAAGCCTTGTAACATTGTGTGAAGTAGTTCATTTGGTCTTCTCAACTATGTAGCTATACATTAACAAGCCTTGTAACATTGTGTGAAGTAGTTCATTTGGTCTTCTCAACTATGTAGCGTTACATTAACAAGCCTTGTAACATTGTGTGAAGTAGTTCATTTGGTCTTCTCAACTATGTAGCGTTACATTAACAAGCCTTGTAACATTGTGTGAAGTAGCTCATTTGGTCTTCTCAAATGTGTAGCTCTACATTAACAAGCCTTGTAACATTGTGTGAAGTAGCTCATTTGGTCTTCTCCACTATGTAGCTCTACATTAACAAGCCTTGTAACATTGTGTGAAGTAGTTCATTTGGTATTCTCAACTATGTAGCTCTACATTAACAAGCCTTGTAACATCGCGTGAAGTAGTTCATTTGGTCTTCTCAACTATGTAGCTCTACATTAACAAGCCTTGTAACACTGTGTGGAGTAGTTCATTTGGTCTTCTCAACTATGTGGCTCTACATTAACAAGCCTTGTAACATTGTGTGAAGTAGTTCATTTAGTCTTCTCAACTATGTAGCGTTACATTAACAAGCCTTGTAACATTGTGTGAAGTAGTTCATTTGGTCTTCTCAACTATGTAGCTCTACATTAACAAGCCTTGTAACACTGTGTGAAGTAGTTCATTTGGTCTTCTCAACTATGTGGCTCTACATTAACAAGCCTTGTAACATTGTGTGAAGTAGTTCATTTAGTCTTCTCAACTATGTGGCTCTACATTAACAAGCCTTGTAACATCGCTGGAAGTAGTTCGCTTGATCTCCTCAACGATGTAGTTCCACCTTAATTAAATCATAAAACCTTACCAAGCAAACGATGGAAGCGTGTGGTCTTAAATAAACATAAGGAACACTTTCTAAGGAACACTCATCTTATTTGATTCATCTGCCCAGCTTGCGGTATTGGCTGTGCCCAAGATGGTTCGTGTAATCAAAATACGGGCGCATGCTCCTATGGTTGCAAGCCAGACTACTACGGACCTAAATGTCAAGGTAATGTTTTCAAATTTCTTATTTCCTTTTACGTGGTCAATGTTGAATTGATACTTAAGTGCACCGGTTGAGAACAAGATTTCCGGGCCAAGCCCAATAACACCATCCATTTTAGGCCAATCTCGATGCTGCTGGGGACCCCCGTAACCGATTAAAAAAAACCCAGCGATCTTATAAAAATACCACGGGTGATAAGCTTGTTTCAAATAGTACCCAAACTAATCGATAAAGGGCCGCAGAAAGGGAGGCCAGCGCGCAAACATCAAGGGCGCGAAAATAGTCTGACGAAACGGGGGCCAGCGCGCAAACATCAGGGCGCCAAAATCCTCTTCGGATACGATAGGGAACTAAACTACAAACTCCCATGTACTCCCATAGACTATAGGTGCAAAAAACGTCTTTTTCCTAATCCGCCACGGTGCGCACTTTTTTTTCTATATATTGGGCTCACAGTTCTCAGTCATCGACACGGACACCGCTCTCTCTTACTCGAATCTGTCCCTAATTTGGGTATCCTGGTACAAAAAGGGCTGAACCGAAATTTGTCAGGCTAGCGTATTTAGAAACATTTCCCTCCCTTTCAGATCCACCAGGAGTCCCCACCACTTGCAACTCTCCCCAACACCTCTAGCAATCACCAGGGCCTCCAGCAATAACCAACACCTCCAGCAATCACCAGGAGTTCCAGCAATCCCCAACACCTCTAGCAATCACCAGGACCTCCAGCAATAACCAGCATCTCTAGCAATCACCAGGAGTTCCAGCAATAATCAACACCTCCATCTCATACAACAATCCCCAACACCTCTAGCAATGCCCAGCATAACCAGCAGTCCCCAGCACCACCAGCAGTCCCCAGCAATGCCAAGCACATCAATCTCCAACAACCCCAGACATCCCCAGCACCCCCCCCCCAGTACATCCCACATCCCTTAATGGCTTCTTTAAAAAATGTTATTATTAAAGATATTGATAACATTCTTTGATTCAAACATTGATTCCATTTTAATTCAAACACACCTTTACAGAATTTAATTCATGTAACTTCCTTAATTTTTTTTAATTAAAAAAATTATCTTTTCTTTGTATTGCAAGAAAGTTGATCCTGAAAGCGGACGTTTTGAAACGCTACCGAAACTTGCTAAGGTTTGATCTGAATTTTGTTTCGTCATCTTATAGCTTGCCCTAGTACCTGCTCCAGAGGCCTATGCTCCAATGATACTGGAGAGTGCAAGTATGGATGTGAAAAGGGATATTATGGTGCATATTGCGGCTCAGGTAAAATACTTCAATTATATATCTAAACTATATATATATATATATATGCATGTATATATAATTTTTGATGATTGACTGAATATTTTTATTACGCTTGTGTCCATGCGATTTTAGCAACCTGATGGCGTTCTAAAGTTTTAAAATCTATTTAAAGAAAACAGTCGTTTAGTCTTTAGGTGCTTTAACAGAGCGCAGTCGATCTGACTTATTTCTGTGTCCATCCACACTGGTGAGACTCAGTGATGACTGTGTTGAAGAGCGCAGGTTCTGTAAGGATACATTTTTAGACATCAATTTTCGAAGATATTTAGGTACAGAGCCTTCTAAACATCTGCACACCATGGATAGAATTGTGTGGCCAATGTGCTCACTCACAGGAAGCTAATGTAGATCTTTAAGAACTGGGGTGATGTTGTCAGATTTCTGTATACGTGATACAATGCTTGCTGCAGGATTTTGTATCTTCTGGAGTCTCTGAATTTTGTTTTCAGGTAAATCCCACAAACAACTGTTACAATAATCTAATCTTGATTGTATTAGAGTGACTAGAACGGCATTGATTGTTCTCTTATTAAGCTGGGGACTCAGCAGACCCAGGGCGCGTAGATGACAGAAACAAGCCCTGACCACAGAACTGATATGAGTGGTCATCGTTAGTGTATTGTCAATGTAGAAACCAAGATCTCTAACAGTGCCGGACAAGGTGATCTCAGAAGCAACCACTTTTATTGATGCGGTAGCAACATTCCGAAGATTGGCATCGGCACGAGCATTCCCCATGCAATAAAGCTACTCGACAAAGCATGCATTCAGAAAAAGCACTTTATACGGATTCCAATGAGTGCTAACTTTTGGGAGTGTAATTTATCGCTCCTGTCGAGCCATAATACCGAACAAGAGAATAATGATTTTGATATTAAAGCAGGAGGGTAGCTATTTCATTCTTTATTTTCATGAAACTCACCCACAAAGACATTAAAATACACAGAAACAAATATTTTAAACAAACCATATATACTCTAACATGTATGCATAGGACCGGAAATGTCGCACCAAAGAAACTGCTCGATTCTCTCGCTTATTTCCCTGAGGCTGGTGTATAAGTATCACGTTTGTTTAAAATCCAAATTCTTTTATACATCATTTTGGTTTATGAATCAATAGTCTTCTATATATCTATAAGGTTTAGCATCCATATTCTCCTATATAACATTATGGTATAATATTTTATTTGAATTCGACATATTGATATATATATATATACTAGAATAAATGACCAGATTTTATCGTGATTATAATGGTTGTCCCTTTGCGATAATTTCTACCTGCTGTTGCAAAATCTCATCACAATTCCTAACTTTAAAAAAAAAAAAGTATATTTAAAATTATTTTTACGTTCCTAACATCATTAAGTTTTGAGAAGTATTTATCTCCTATATATTGTATTTGTTTTTTTAATTATAAATTATAATAAAATCGTAAAACAAAGAGTTACTTGATCTAAAGAGGAATCTCTTTTGATCCTTTTCCACATGAATAGCAGACTCGAGTGTAATTTTTTTTAAAATTGTTAATCTCATAAAAATACACACCCATTTTACTTTTCGCAAAGTAAAAACAAAAATATATTTTCATTTTTTGAAAAAAAAAAGTTAACACATCTCCATTTTTCAAAATTAAATTTTTTAAGTATGTAAAATGTTATTATGAATTTAAGATATTCAGGGTACACTTTTATAAATGTACCCACGTTTTGTTAACGCCATTGATTTTCTTAATTGGTAAAAATATGTTTATTTGTCAAAATAGAACGTAACACCTCTTTTTTCACAAATGTAATACCACGTGATTTCAGTATACTGTCATCCACGTAAAAGTGTATACATCCTTTTTCCTATCTACGACATGTATTTACCCAAGAAGGTTAATTATTTATCAAATTCATTCCTTTGTTTTGAGACGTATCTTGTGCTGCCTGGGGCAAAATGACTACTCTTCCCCCGCCCCCAGATTAAAATAAAATTAATAAAACCTTCCACCGGGCTGTAGTCCGTTCCATACCCAAACTAGCATATTTTGTTCTCCATGTGGTTTGTTCTTCTATGGATGAGTTATAAGTGGATTGGTGAATTCTATTTGGCTATGAAGTTTCACTGCACTAATTGACGTAAATGGCATTTTCTTATAGAAGTACATTTAAAAGTTAAGTTTTTATTACGTTATAAATTTACTAAAAGTTTATTTTTGTAATTCAAAAAAGAAAAAAAAACAACTTGTACAATGTTAAAAATACAAAGCCTATAATATTGACAATTTAAAAAGCATCTAATTATATGTATTAATTTTACTTTTAAAAGCGGGGAAATACATTATCAGTTTTGTAACGCGTGGTTATTAAATCAAAGAAACTCTTAGAGTGTTGGATAAAATAAGCGATTCACGATATGACGTCATTTGCGTGTTTATTTGGAACAAATTAATTTTAATTTTATTTCGCAATATTAAAAACACACTAAAAACGCACTGGGTTTTCACGATACAAGTGATTTTAAATTCGAATGAAATTCTTAAAATAATTCCTTAGTTGTTACTTTCAATCTATTTGTAACTTATTATAATATTACTTAATATTTTACTAAACTAAAATCATCTTTATTTATTATTTTTTGCGCATTTTAAATTTATTATATTTCTTTAAAATAATAGAAAATAAGTATGATTGTGTTTTAGAATCCCAACGTATTTAAATCTTTTCGGTTCTTCGGCGTTACGGTCAGCATAGCTTATTATTATATGTATGTATATATATGAAGGGTCAATTTTAAAAAAACGCGGTATCCGCCATTTTGAAAAAAATGAGATAACTGTACATTCTTGTAGAGCAAACCAGGTTCCTCTAGGACTTATTAATTTTATCTACAAAACACATTTTAATAATGCATTATTCAATGTCTAAAAATGATTTTATTTTCAAAAAGTGGTATGTAATATTTTTTAAATATCAAAATGCTGTATAAATTTTCGGGCCAATCCGTGTGCTTGGCAAGCTATACTGCGGTATTCTGCGCATGCGCACTAAACATCGCGACGCGAAACAACAACAAACACGGTGCATAACAACGGCCTGGATGAAACAGTTGTTTGTACTAGAAAATCTCGAAAAAGAAAGAAAAAAGTCAACACGAGAAAAAGACAAATCATTTCGTCATTCAAGCGGAGGTAAGTTCCCCTCGGTGACGTGTCATGGAGGAAAGTTCCCCTCGGTGACGTGTAATCACGATAAATGGTTCTGTAAGGTGAGTTACCGGTAACTTCATTAAAAAACCACTAAATTTCATTTTACATTATTATTATTATGGTTATGGTTGCTACACATCAGAAATGAAAATAAAAAGTTGCTTTACAGAGTTATCTGTGTTATTTATTACATATTCAATCTTTTACATGCAGGTCCAGCCATGACAAAAGAAAAGGGGACTAAAGGACAGAAATATTTGCACTCTGATTTGAATGTAAATAAGAAGCATCAACTTTTCCTGGAACAAAACCAAACTGCTATTGAAGATGATGGACACTCTGAATCATACACTTCATTATTTTCTATTTTGTCGTTGTTCTAAATTCAAATAAAATGATTCGTGATTTGAACATCATCTTGTTTAATTTTGTAAGAATTCAGATTTATAAAAAAACAAATTATGCAAACGTATAGCACTCTAAACATTACACTATTACAAGGTACTTTCCAGCATTTATAATATTGTTCTGTTAAAATATATCAATAAAAAACATTAATCATACACAATTATATAATGTATATGATACAATTTAATTTTTACTTTGTTATATTTATATAAGTGGTTTGTAATCTATAAACAACTTGAATTATTTGCTACTGGGAACAGTGGCGTAGCTAGGGTCGGTGTCACCCGGTGCGGTAAACTCGTGGTGTCATCCCCTCCCCCCCCCCCCAATCCCCACTCCAACTTCAAAGATGGATTTGTTATAGTTGAAAAAAGTCCACAGTATAACAATGATCTGCTAATTCCTTGATCACTGATCTGGATTTCAGAATGAAAGCGAGCAATGCACACACGCATCTCTCTTCTCTTTACTTCTCGCAGAGAGAGTCTAGCATCTATTAATTGTTCTCCTTTCGTTCTCTCCTTAAAACTTTTTGTTCTCTCTAACGAAATTTCATATTGGTCTGATTTTAAAAGTCCTGGTACATTTTCAATAGTATGTTACACAAAGTGAAAGCGATTCTTGTGCAGAAACAATCTTAAGGCCTCTAGGTTGGTCATCATTTTGTCAAGAGTGAAGCCTTCAGTCTGCAGATACTTCTGTGTAAGATTAACATCTTCAAGTAGATCATCCCAAAGGTAAAGGTAGAAGATAAACTTGAAATCACAGACATCATGTAAAAGACATTGTGCTGTATTACAATTGTGCTCCAATGTTGAGATGTGGTGCTAGTGACGAATCGGCGAAAATTTTAGAGTATTTCTGAGTTTCGATAGATTTGGTTTCAAAAACATATTTTTAAAAGTTTTAAAAAATTTTAATTTAATATTAAAAAGTATTAGAAAATTTTGTAAAATATTATTTTGTTTACCCTAAAAGTAGGTAAAAACTCATTTTTAATGTTATTAATTTTTACCGATTCGATTCATTAACTTAGAATCGTCCTACCACATCATATTTCATTTCAATGGAAAGCTTTATTTCTCAGAATTTAGATAAATATTGCTTCGTGACATTTATGAAAGTTACCAAACACTTCAATCGGCGTTGAATTATGGTCAAAAAGGTGTTTCTGGTGCATCAATGGGATTAGTTACACGTGTGGAAAATGTACATGTGATCGGTTATCCTTTTATGAAATTCCGTTAGACTGAGCAGTTTGTGCTCTGCAAATATGCCAAGAGGACACAGGAACCATCATTTTGACAACATACATAGTTTATTTTATAGGGAATAAAAATATCATCACAACGTGTCATAAGTATCATCATACTATTGCTTTCATACTATTTCACAAATAACTCACTAGATATCGCTAGTGATATTTAGCCTTCTGACAACACATAGTAGTCAATCATATGCAGTTTGGTGACCTACTTTGTGATGTGTAATAATTATTACGTTTGGCTGAACCAACCCTAACCAAAGGTGTTCTCCAAGCTGCCGTAAAGAAGATTGTATTTTCATTTTTCTGCCTTTTTAGGTCTTAAGATGCACAATTGCAGGACAAAGCTTACTATGAGTGAAATCTATTTGTATAGCCATATTTAACAAACAATAAAGGTGGTTACCTTTTAAAAATATAAATTGTATTTTAATATTAAAAAGGAGCCGTCCATAAATGATGCACCATTTTGGCGGATTTCAGAACACACCTCCCCACAACACCTCCCCACAACACCTCCCCACAACACCTCCCCACATTGCCACAAATTTGGAACAAAAAATTAGACACTCTCATCACAAATAAAAAGTGTGCTGTGAGGTATCATGAAAAAGAGGGGGGTGGGGGGGTTAGCAAAATTGAATTCACGTTTTCATCAAGTAATACTTTAATAGATGGGAAGTTCACGCATTGCTGTCGCCAATGTTTGGTGGGCTCCATCGAGTATTAATAGAAGAGGCCTAACACCTCCCCACAACACCTCCCCACATTGCCACAAATTTGGAACAAAAAATTAGACACTCTCATCACAAATAAAAAGTGTGCTGTGAGGTATCATGAAAAAGAGGGGGGGGGGGGTTTAGCAAAATTGAATTCACGTTTTCATCAAGTAATACTTTAATAGATGGGAAGTTCACGCATTGCTGTCGCCAATGTTTGGTGGGCTCCATCGAGTATTAATATAAGAGGCCATCCATAAATGATGTCATGGTCTAGGATTGGTGGGCGGGAGGGGGGCATCCCACTTTTGTGACAATGTGTGATGAGGAGGGAGAGTGGGGCTTAAGCAATGTGACATCACATGAAGAGCGAAATATTATAGTAAGCAGCTGCACTTAATAACTCTAAATTACAGACATTTTTAAAATTCTTTTATACAACAATTATAATTATTTTATTTTTAAACTATGATCATTGAATCAGTACAGGTATGCGAATTCCAAAAAATGCCGTCTCATCAAGTTATAGGCCACCATGGAGGAGGAGAAAATGGGTGTAGTGACATTGACAGTCGAGAGAACTTCTGTTGAAATGTGAAGACAGGAGTCATAGAATTAGGACTACCACGTAAAGTGGGATGGAATGGAAAAAAATGGTTGACCGGGATGGGGGAGAAGTGATCTTAGTAAATGCTCTGGGGCAAGGATTCTTAACTTTTTTGCATCACTGCAGGCCAACTCTGTTTTAAACATCCTCCCAACCCCCAGGCAATATGAATTATATTATAATGAAATTTAAAATATGAAAATAACAAAACAATTTAGTTATGATCATAGTTTAATTTTTTAATTAACTTTTTAAACAAGGAAAAAAATTACCAATAAAAGTAATGCGCAAACAAAATTCACCAGAAAAACATATACTACTGCTAATCAAAATGCATAAAAATTGATTTTGTTTTTTTAAAAAAGCAGCAACAAATAGCAACAGCAGCAAATACAATTTTCTGGTCTTCTGCACCTCAGGGCTGGTAAATTTACCCTGGTTAAGAACCAGTGTTCTAGTGAAATGTTTCTGACACAGGTGCAATAATTTGATATCTATGGGAGGTGAATTTCTTAAGGGTTTGTAAAGGACATTAGTAGACACAGGGAATTTGTAGAAGGGGGTGGGGTAGCAAATATTTACATTACATTATATTTGAGGGAGGTCTAACTTTTTGTGATGATTTGTGATGATGAGCGGTTGGGGAGGGGGGCCCCTAAGCATACTATAGTATCATGTCTTTATTAAGGATTGTGACAGTGTTGTAATTTGTCTGTAAATTTAATTATTTCTATAACTATAAATAATTCTTGGAGATACTTGTTCTTGGAGGTAAATTAAAAAAAAAAAAAAAAATGAAGCTTCAACTTTTTCCTGAAACATAATTCAAATTTTTTTCATATGTAGGATCATTTATTTACTCGAGTGATTACTTGTATAAGTTATTTAAATTTCAGAGCTTAAAATAAATTTATTATAGAATTGGCAACAAGCTTTGGCTTGTTTGTTTTTGTTTTCTTTTAGGCTACGGCTAGGTATAACTGTCTGATGAATTCCTAAATTTCTGAGCCATGCAAGATATAACTTCAAAAACCAGAAGATGGAATTAAAAATGTAAAACAACCTTCTTTTTTAAAACATCCCCTTCTTTTTGAGTCTTGCTCAGAGGCCCTGCCTCTTTAGTCCAAGGAGCCATAATTTTAATTAAGTTTAAAGCTGGTCGCCATATATCAACAATCCGGGCCTTTAGGGTTTCCCTGGGTTTTATAAATCTATCTCTCAAGCTAAAAGAGCTGAAAGACTTATATTATTTTATATTTATAAGGCAGAAAAAAATCCCTGTACCAAAATTTCGTTCCAATCAAACTTGTATAATTTACAAAGGAACATGTATTCCTTAAAAATGTATTATTCAGAAATATAAGACACTTAATTTTTAAACATTGAATATATTTATCAGACTGCATTCAAAATAATAGTGACAATAAGGCAATAAGGCTATTATTACTGAGTATTATCTGGCAAATGCGTCGATGGCAACATGGCTGCTATTCAACCTAAAAATACTTATGTGAGTGTTCCTGATTCTCGAGTTGTTTATTGTAGTCACTTTCAAAGACACGTGAACCCTGTCTTAATAAAAATAAAATAGCCTAAAGCTTCTCAGTAGTACATGCCCGTGTATAAAATAAAAATATGATGCTTATTTATTTAGCATACTCTCTAGGTGTAATGCTATTACTATTATTACTATTATATTATTAGGTAGATCAAGATCTGAGTTAAGTCAGTCTAACTTAGCCTGACTTGGGCTTAGAGGGCGACCAAACGTCCCGAAAAAACGGGATTGTCCGTTTTTTCACAATCGTACGCGTTGTCCCGAAAAAGTCTCTCGGGACGCCTAAATGTCCTGTTTTTTGTTTAACCAATCACATTTTCTAATCACTAAAACTTCCTAATTTATAATATAATATAACTTCAAATAATAATATTTTGGCTAGCTGTGTAGCCAGTGCCAGCAGTAATGTGGGCTTTCGATGATGGCAACACCATTCTCTCTCCACCACAGTTTCCCTGCCATAGATTTTATATGTAAAAAAGACACAAGACTTGAAGCCGCAGGGGATTTGGGGGGGGGGGGGATGTAACTGTGCAGAAAACAATTTTGATTCCACGACCGCTACGTGTAATGTGTTAGTCTTATGTGTGATCCCTACCGGCCTGTTCGTGTCAGAGTGACAGGTGTTTTTTTGAGGTGTTAAACTTTATTCTTCTTCTATATCTTAAGGGCCCACGATCAATTTATTGATCATTTTGGCTCCTATGCATGTAGATGGGATTTACGATGTTTCTTTTCCTGGTGTTGATGAGGAAATTTCACTGATTTCCAGCGCCACTTTGTGAGGGAATCATGCACTAGGGGTTTGAAGGCTTGAGGCAATAGACACAAATGTGTCTAGTGTTGTGGCCTCAACCGTTCCTTTTGAAAGCTTGTTCCAGACCCTGATTGTCTTTAACTGGACAAAAAGAAAACAATCGTCCTTGAAAGCGTCCCGTTTTTTCCAAATCATGATTTGGTCACCCTAGTCTAACTCTAAGTCTAAGTTAGTGAAAGCCAAGGCCATATCAAACTATTTTTAAAAATTTAGTTAAATTACACATTCTTTAGGCCTAGACTAAGCCTTCAGTTTTTTTTACTGTTAGTTTAGGCTTAAAGGCAAAATTTTCAAATTTACACAATCCGTTCCACTCATTTCACCATGATTTTGCACAAATTTGCACTACTTTTTTTCTTTTCTCATGGATGCCATCTTTTTTGCTATGACGGCAGATGTGTCATTGCATCAAGGATGGTAGTTATGTGTAAAAAAAAAAAAAGGAGAGCAAATACCTGTCTGCTGAAAAATGGGGAAGGGAATCAAAATTTTCAAATTTACACAATCCGTTCCACTCATTTCACCATGATTTTGCACAAATTTGCACTACTTTTTTTGTTTTCTCATGGATGCCATCTTATTTGCTATGACGGCAGATGTGTCATTGCATCAAGGATGGTAGTTATGTGTAAAAAAAAAAAAGGAGAGCAAATACCTGTCTGCTGAAAAATGGGGAAGGGAAAGGGTGAGAATATATTGCTTCAATTGCTTACTGAAAGAAAAGAAAATTAGGAATATCATTAGAATAGGTTGCTTTTTTTTAATAGAAAAACATTAGAATAATGAGTATTTTTGAAAGTGTGTTGCATAAAACTGATAATATTTAAGAACATTTAATAAATAAATAGAAGAAGTGAAAAATTCAAAAAATTAAAAATAAAAACATTAAATATTAGCAAAAAACATGCAAATTTAATGCATTTTTGAAAAGTAAAAATCTAAAATTTTACATAACCTGAATGCTAAGTCAGTATCCTTAATTCAAGCGTAAATTCAACGGTAGCTTTATACCCCCCTCCCTCCCCCCAACTAGCTAAAATTCGCACCTAAATTTATAGAAAAATCTACATCTCTCAACAACACAGGTTGAAAACCGCTCTACTAGAGTTTAATACCAAGATACATATTGCCCAGCAGTTATAAATACACTGTACCTAACCTCACCCCTAACTGACCAGTGGTCACTTTGAATAGACTGATGGGTTTACAGCTTACTTTCTAACAATATTATTGTTATAGAGAGCTTGTTTACATAATATTTCTCGTGCGTGCCCTCTGATTGACCCCGCATGAGACGCTGTGTTCACAAAGGGGTGTGGCTTAGGCCTTTGATGTATTCTTGTTTACACCGCCAACTACTAAAAATAATTAATCTGTTCCAAGTAGTGTTTTGTAGAATGAATCTGATGGTTCTAGAAATGCCATGTAGCTTGTCGAAGGCAGGGCTTAGGCGTCGGTAGACCCACCTATATAAGGGATTGACAGGCACGGACGAGGGACGGAGATTTTCAGATAGATTTTCTTAACATTACGAGGCGTGTTTTATTCTTTGTGTATTTGTGTGCTCATATGTGTTTATTTTGCATTATTTATTGGCACATTATTCTAACTGTGTTAACTGTGTACTGGTACAAGATCTACCATACTGTAAGTTGAAGATTGTAATTATATTTTTCTTTTCTTTTGTAATTATCTTAAGACATAATAAATCTTATTAATTGTAACTAGAAACTGTTTTGGGTCGTATCTTTAATATTGTTGATTCTATGGTATCGTCCTTTGTTAGGCACTGTTTACAACGAGCCAATTAAAATTAAAATAGGAGATTAACTTCTCCCAATATAAGTCAGTGCGTAACAATTATTTTGAACGTAAGAGCTAACCAAAAATATTTATTGGACATACAAAACTGTGCACAGGATGTACGACATCCAAAACTGTGCACAGGATGTAAAATTAAGTTGAAACATAGTTAGAGTAAATGACAACTTAAGTTAAATTTGATTTATAAAAAAAAAACTGATTCAACATTCTTTAAATTATTTTCATCCTAGTCAAAAGAAGTTGGAAATGTTATGACAACATTAGATGTTGTTCCCAAGAAGAAAACACCTAAAAGAATTCTGCACTTCAGTGATGGAATTCTAGAGGAATATTCTTCAGATGAAGAAGAAACTGTTTCAACCAATAATAATCAACTTAACCCTGTAAGTTAGTTTTATTTCATAGTACTTACGCATCATATTGCAATGCTAATGTTATGCAATGTGATTGTTTATTTGCATTGTTCTCAACCTTCATATTGCAATCCCAATGTTGTGCAATGTGATTGTTTTAAAAACATTTTATGCGATCATGTGACGTAAAATTTACTTTCCACCAATACAATTTTTAAAATATTTTTACAGGACTTGGGAAGTCCTAGATCTTAATAAATTTAAAAAAACAAATATAGGAATCAATAACTCCACTTGATATATTTATATTATAATTTCAGAAACAATTGCCATGGGGTCCTTGGCTTGTTCATTATGCCTCCGCAGCCGCTCATATGTCCCTTTCTGGTACAGACTATGCTGCTTTTTCAAGCTATTTAATTTAAAACATATTGTATATTTATTTTATTTATAAAAGTATTTTTGACTTTCAACTATTTTCATACCTAATTGTTCATGAAATGCAATTTTAACAAAAATAAAATTATTGTTATCCTAATGGTTTTATTCATTAATTTTTCATTTAGCTGCGGATTTTTGTGGAGAAAAACTTGCCTCCTTGCTTGGGATAACGACCCCTAAATACCAATATGCAATAGAAGAATACAAGAGAAGGGAAAGAGAAGTATGTTTTGAACATCAACAATTTTATTTAATATAGATTATTTAAGTTTAAATTTTCATAGTTTTCATAGATACAAAATAATTGCAAGTTTTTATTTGACAGTTTCTATAGTTTACTGTAGTGTTGATTTTTGTTGTTCAGATGATAATGAGACTGATATGAGACCAATTGTAGACTGATATGAGAGTGATTGTAGACTGATATGAGACTGATTGAAGGCTGATTGAAGACTGATATGAGACTGATTGAAAACACTCTTGAGAATATGTCCTACAAACGTCTAACCTTTAGTGTTTCTTTTAATAACATATATTTTTTATGACATAATTTTATGCTTTACCTAGTTATTAGCAACAATGTCAGTAGTCAGTGTAACAGTTTGATTGTGACTATTCAAATAATGTGATCACTAGGTTCATATTTACGTGCCCAATGATGTTATAAAATGTTCAATTTTCATGATAAAGTTGGAGGAAGATCGCATCAGAGATGAGAAACTGTCTGGTGAATCACAAGGTTTGTCTACGGTTGATGTTCAAGGGGAAGGAACCAAGAGTGCAGGAAGTGATGGGAATACAGGAAGTAGCGGAGGTCCTGGCATGACACCTGTCAAATATTAAACCATTTTTTAGACAGGTGGTTTGAATCTGTGGGATTGGAAGTTCCATTAATCTTAAGTCAAATTTCAATGATTAACAACTGTCATTGGTTACAGTTTCGATACTCACCCGTGGGTTTTGTGATATTAATCTTAAGTCAAATTTCAATGTTTAACAACTGTCATTGGTTACATGCCTGATAATCGCCTTTGGGTTCTGTGAAAATATCTTCCATGTTTAACAACTGTCACTGGTTCCATGACTGATACTCTCACCTGTGGCTTCTGTGACATTAATCTCCAGCTTTGATCTTATACATATGTTTATTCTGCAAGACTATTAATTTTTTTTTCTTATCGGCTGGGACCACAAGTCAGGAGACAATATATCGTTTAAAAAAATAACACTTTTTATTCCAGAAAATAGTTTATGTTTATTTTTGAATTCAATATTTTATTTAAGAACCGGAATCCAAAAATAAGCCTTTTTTTGATAGGATGAAGTTTCTTCTGATTGTTTTTTTTAAGGTCCAGACATTGTTGCTTGAAAGGGAGTGAAAGCTTCACTTTTAATTCAATCAAAGAGTACTTCGCCCTTTAAACAAACAAATTTGAATGTTGTAGCCTGAAGGCATAATAATGCACTAAAGTGCACAGACTCGGTAACTGTAAATGCAACACAAAATCACATTTTTACAAGTTTTCAAGAAACTTTCCTTAAATTACATCAAATCAAGACAAAGCCCTTGTAAAATTTTATTTCTTTTTATCTGTACAAACGAGTGCCTTGCTTTACTTTCGAAATGAAGTACAATTCATTGAAATGTCTTTAAAAAGTAATTTTACAGTTAAATTTCATTTAAAAATAGCAAGGGAAATAAATGCCTCTGCTATAAAAAAAATTTCAGAGCAGCAGTTAATGAACTTAAACTATTTAAATGTCATATTTATTTAATAATCATTGTTCAAGATGCCGAAACAAATATCTGCAAAAGTTTTTAAAAGAATAATTTGACTTGATTGTGTTTTCAAATGATTTTGAGACTAGAACTAGAGAATGTGGAAAACTAAAATCTTTAAAACTATTAATTAAACTCTATAAATTAGAAATTTTAAGAGAAATCAATTGCTTCATGTTAGTAGATTTTAAAAGAAATCAGTTGCTTCATGTTAGTAGTTTTTAAGAGAAATCATTTGCTTCATGTTAGTAGTTTTTAAGAGAAATCAATTGCTTCATGTTAGTAGTTTTTTAGAGAAATCATTGCTTCATGTTAGTAGTTTTTAAGAAAAATCAATTGATTCATGTTAGTAGTTTTTAAGAGAAATTAATTGATGCTGCATTTTTATGATATAGATTTCTGAAAAGGCTGTCCTGAATTGTTTCTGGTCATTGGATGTTAATGATCAAAACTACCAATTAGGTCATGAGCCAATTAGGTCATGAGCTGCTGTGTATGCCACAGTAACTTGAAGTATTTTGACACTGAAATTATACTCTGATACAAGACGCGACACTCTTGTACAACTCAACAGGATATTTTCCTGTCAATGAGGTCGCTGGTCAATGAACTGTTTGACAACCATCCTGTTCCTGTCAATGAGGTCGCTGGTCAATGAACTGTTTGACAACTATCCTGGCTCCTCATTGACATTCTCTTGATTGTGTCATAATGATATTTTAATTTGTGTATGTGGTTTGATCTTTTGTGTTTCATTAATTTATATGATCATGCATTTATGAAATATTAGTTTTAAAACTTTGAAGCAGAATGGAAAGCCTACGCTATATGGTGGGTAACTTGTATTTTGTGATTTAATTTATGATTTAAAAAATGTTTATATCCAAACAATAACAGAAACACTGGTAGTTAATGAGTTAAAGAACAATCATTTACATTCCTAGATCTAGTTTAATCATCTCTGAGAAGCTTTATTTGAAGCATCTCTGGGAAGTTCTAGTCCACTGCCAATCCAGTCAGTAATAGTTGTAATCTAACAATGTTTGCTGAATTGCAGCCTGTTTTTATACATTTCATACTTTAGAGTTGTATTTAGTTTTAGTAGAGCTTAATCAAGCATGAAACTTTGCATTTCAACATGAGCAATTGGTGCTCATGTGGTGCTCATGCGGTGCTCATGTGGTGCTCATGTGGTGCTCATGCGGTGCTCATGCGGTGCTCATGTGACAATGTGACCTCCCCATTCTAATCTCAGAAACTCTGCCGTTAACTTAACAACTCGCAGACTCCAGACATTTCTTTGGATGAGGTTTACTTTAGTAGTCATACTTCAGCTGGATTACTGCAGTAGTTATTGATCCATTAAGATTTCGTCAGTAGGTATAATTCAGTAGTATTGGCTTGGTAGGCTTAGTTGTAAAAGAGTAATCTGTGGATTAGTATGCTTCATTGTAAAAGATTACTTCAGTGGATTAGTAGGCTTACTTTTGAAAGATTACGCCATTTGATTTACTTGAGTAACTCTTCTATAACTAGGGTGATTTAAATTATGACTGATCTGTGCAATATAACTGTTGGTGAAATCAAGGCCAATAAGCCAAACATCTGTACATTTATGATTCTATTTTTGTATCTTCTGTCATTGTTTATGTTTTATGCTATCAGTTGTTGTAAACTTTGTAACTCATGTAACTTTCTGTTTCAAACTCATGTAACTTTCTGTTTCAACCTGAGAAGCAGCTATCCCAACACTTATTTCTAAAAGATTGTCCTGAAACAATTTTGTTAACTTAAAATTTCATCAACAACTGATCTATGTTCTATATTCTATCTCTTGTGGCATTCAAGCTGCCCTAGTTAGTCACTATATGAACTTAACAACACCCCCCCCCCCCAACCACCACCACCACAAGCCGGCATTTCCATACACCCCTAACCTTTCGGATGTTTGAAACCATTTTGTTAACCTAAAATTTCATCAAACACTGATCTATGTTCTATATTCTCTCCCCTGTGGCATTCAAGCTGCCCTAGTTAGTCCCTATATTAACTTAACAACCCCCCCCCCCCCAACCACCACCACCACAAGCCGGCATTTCCATACACCCCTAACCTTTCGGATGTTGAGAGATTCCCAGGCCAATGACATTGTTCAGCAGCCATTCCCAGGCCAATGACATTGTTCAGCAGCCATTCCCAGGCCAATGATATTGTTCAGCAGCCGCTGAAATATTTCAAAATCCTTAACCAAACCTATCAAATGCCGGGAATGTCATTTAAAAAATACCCAATGTTAATCACACCATGAATATTATAATATAATTGTTTAATATGCTAAGATTGAATCTCATTCCTATTAAAATCAGATTGAAATCATTCAGCTCTCTGCGGCTTTATCTAAATAGTGAGAGATTTGTTCTTTGATTGAGAGTCATAATTTTGTTACATGTTATTATGCATTTTTTTGTGTTCACAATGTTTCCCATATGTAACAATGTTTCTTGAATGTTACAATGTTTCCCGTATGTAACAATGTTTCTTGAATGTTACAATGTTTCCTGTATGTAACAATGTTTCTTGAATGTTACAATGTTTCCCGTATGTAACAATCTTTCTTGAATGTTACAATGTTTCCTGTATGTAACAATGTTTCTTGACTGTTACAGCCTCACATGAAATCTTACACCTGTTTTGCTGGATGAGAAATAAAATAAATGTATCTACAGCATTGTTTGAATTTCCTTCAGGTGTTGGCCACACGAAACACAAGTGGTCTGGTGTTTATTTTAAATGTATACTTCATAGATCAGTTGGTTTAAGAAGTATGCTACTACTATTATACTAATAGAACATTTACCATTCTCTTCCTAACAATAGAGCATGGGATAAGCTAACCAGATTGTCTGGATGCCAAGTACCGACACAATGGTTAGCAGCAACGAGGGGGGGGGGGAGGGGTGTTGTGCATAATTTTAAATGTCCTTCTGTACATCCTTTTGTTACAAACTATTGTGAATTCCATTCTCAAGAAGCTTATCATAAAATTGAGGACATGTTAGATCAATATTACGCTGAACGATTAAAATATTTCTCAGAGTGGTTAGTTTCAACTCAATTTTTCAGACTTCTAAACATTGTTTACCTGAGAGAAAGCTCGTTCCACAGGTGCATGTGTGCTGAGAAGGTTGAATGAAATTTCAAACAGTAGTAATAAATGTACAGCAGTGACGTCATTTGCTTTGAGCTATGGAAATATTTGAACCCATTTTTGATCTGCAGAAATATGGTGTCTGTCTCAACGTTGTGCTTTTGTCTGTCCCAACGTTGTGCTTTTGTCTGTCCAAACGTTGTGCTTTTGTCTGTCCCAACGTTGTGCTTTTGTCTGTCCCAAAGTTGTGCTTTTGTCTGTTTCAACGTTGTGCTTTTGTCTGTCCCAACGTTGTGCTTTTGTCTGTCCCAACGTTGTGCTTTTGTCTGTCCCAACGTTGTGCTTTTGTCTGTCCCAACGTTGTGCTTTTGTCTGTCCAAACGTTGTGCTTTTGTCTGTCTCAACTGTCTCAAATCACAGAAAGCGCTGTCCTGTAACTCAGTGGTCCCCAAACCCCGGGCCGCGGCTCAAATAGTACCGGGCCGCCCAAGAAACATTAAATTATTTCCATTTTATAAGCTTACCAGATTTTCTGGATGATAAGTACGGACACAGAGGCTCACAGCAACCGGAACCATACAGGCGGTTGGGGTGGGGGTGGTGGTGTTGTCCTTGATTTATTTATTATTTTTTTTTGGGGGGGGGGGGCACTCCCCACCCCCAAACTCGTACGTACACGTAGCTTTTAGCCCCCCTCCCTCTTAAAAAAACCCAAAAACATCAACAGATTTAATGGGTAATTGTTACGTTCCAGATTTTCTGGATGATAAGTACGGACACAGAGGCTCACAGCAACCGGAACCATACAGGCGGTTGGGGTGGGGGTGGTGGTGTTGTCCTTGATTTATTTATTATTTTTTTTTGGGGGGGGGGCACTCCCCACCCCCAAACTCGTACGTACACGTAGCTTTTAGCCCCCATCCCTATTAAAAAAACCCAAAGACATCAACAGATTTAATGGGTAATTGTTACGTCACAGGATATTTTTTTTTAAGGAGTTGCACGTTTATACAGCCGACAATTTGGCCAGTCCAGTGGTCCCCATAATATGCGTGGCTCTGGGTACCATGTTGCCCTCAGGAGAGAGCCATTAGAATGGGGCAAAGAGGGCAGTCACAGCGTGAACCAAATTATAAAACAATCCAAAATATTAACAATCAATACCCCCCAAACCCTCAGCGGGCCGCGATAAAAATTATCAGACGTTGACCGGTCCGCGGCGATAAAAAGTATGAGGACCACTGCTGTAACTGACCAATAATACGTGAAAATAGTTTGTGACAAGTCAGATCGCAGCCCCCCACCCCCTTAACACAGGCACCCATACTGCTATTTAGAAGACCCCCTACCCCCATACACACTAAGTCAACACACCCGCCCATTTTGTGAGGTTCTCTCAAGGTCAGCTGAACGGAAGTGTACACACGCGAAAGTCAGTCTAGAAACTACGTCATATTACAACAAACACATGTCAACAACTCAAAGACGGGGAACCGTTCCGTATCTGATCTAACTCTCAAACAAACCTACGTAATAAAACACAAGTACTAGTGAATACCCATAGTCGACACCCTTCAAACTCGAGGTCGGACCGACCGGGTGTCTTTGGGTGGAGGCGGCGCCCAGGCCACATCGGAACCCGATCGAGTGGACTCGGGTGGAGGGCTGTCCTGGCAAAGAGACATCTTCAACGTGCCGCTTCTCGGCCCAATAGGGGGGGGGGGGGGGGGGGGCTTGCGGAGGGCATAAAGAGCAGTAGCTCCACGGCCCGCTGACGGAGCAGTAGCTCCACGGCCCGCTGACGGAGCAGTAGCTCCACGGCCCGCTGACGCCATTTCTTAATGTGACATTTCAAACTCGAGGTCTAGGTTTATGCTGACTTAGTCAGTGATGTGGAACAAAGATTTTCCCACTCAGTTCCCACAAAAATTAGTTAATGGTATGAAGATAGTGTGCACACCTCAAAGCCTTAGATTATACTTGATAGTAGGCCTGTAACCTTTGAACTCGAGGCTTAGCAAGACGCGTCTCAACCTAGGATCACTGTTCAACCCAGTCCCCATAGCCCCTGGCACAGTCTGGTAAACTTCAACAAATGTCGGTACAATAATGCGGCACAATGTGCCGTACAATAGGCAGTATCTTAAGTAGCTGCGAAGAATACATGTCTGTAGTCACTGCAGATAGTGACAATTCATGGAGCCTTGCGTGTCTTGAGTCACCGCAGGTAGTGACAATATATGACAGCGTATGTGTCTGCTGTTGCCGCAGGTAGTGACAATATTTGGAGCCTTGTATGCCTGCTGTCACCGCAGGTAGTGACAATATATGAAGCCTATGCAGTATTTAATAGCATACCCCATAATACACTTTCATATACCTTTTATATTTAATATACCGTATTTTCCGTCGTATCAGACGACTGGGCGTATCAGACAACCCCTTACTTTTCCTGTTAAAATGTAAGCTTTGGGCTATGCTCGCCGTGTAAGACTACCCCTAGCTTTGGGCTATACTCGCCATGTAAGACTACCCCTAGCTTTGGCCTATACTCGCCGTGTAAGACTACCCCTAGTGTTGTGAGCGAGAGTTGTTGTATTTTGTACTTGATATTGGAATTCTAGAGATAAGACTGTTCAGTGTTGGCTATTGCAATTTTGGGATGTCATTTTGGAGTGTGACATCACTACTGTGAGTGATGTCAACGAAAGGGGGGAGGAATGTTGTGAGCGAGAGTTGTTGTGAGTGTTGGGTAGGGGGAGTCGTGAGTCGTGAGAGTGTTTTGTGAGTTGTTGGTCGAGAGGTCAGAGCGTGAAGTTAGTCCGTGGTGTGGCACGTTTGCGTAGGCTGAGTTGTTGTGTGGTATTATAAAAGGGATGTGTGTTAGTCAGAGTTAGTCAGAGCAAGTCAGAGTCAGTGAGAGACAGAGAAAGACGGAGTGACACGTTAGGCAGTCAGAGTCAGAGAGCAAGAGAATTGTTAGTAGAGATAGAGTGAAGTGTATCCTGGTGTATAAAGAACCTAATAAACATTCTGTATATATATGTTACATGGGTCCTTTGCGTTTTATGTCATACACCCTAGACAACGGAGAGAGAGAGCCGTAACACGTCAAGCATAACCAAGTTTGTAACATTTGAAGTATAAAGAAGATTGTAACACCTAGCTTTGGCCTATACTCGCCATGTAAGACTACTCCTAGCTTTGGCCTATACTCGCCATGTAAGACTACTCCTAGCTTTGGCCTATACTCGCCATGTAAGACTACTCCTAGCTTTGGCCTATACTCGCCATGTAAGACTACTCCTAGCTTTGGCCTATACTCGCCATGTAAGACTACCCCTAGCTTTGGCCTATACTCGCCATGTAAGACTACCCCTAGCTTTGGCCTATACTCGCCGTGTAAGACTACACATTTGATTTCAATATGGTAATTTTAATTCAGATGCTTATGATAAGCAGGAACACTGTCACTGTCACAAGGCTGTTTGTCATCAAACATGTAAAACATAACACAGTACAAGCGGATTAAACTTTTCCTACTTTCACTGTCAAGCTGAAAGGCAGGAGAGGACAACACACCCATGGGAGCTGACATGCTGTTGGTTTTCTAAGCTGTCACCCAAACTGGAACTATGTGGCGCCTGTCCCTGAACTTTCAGCACGCCGTATACCAGCTTATAAGATGACCCCCGGCGTATAAGACGATCCTTGGCAAATAAGACGACCCCCCCGCAGCCCCCCCCCCCCCTTTTTCAGACTTTTGAAGAGATTTTCATGTGTTAAAATGTTGTCTTATACGTTGTAAAGTACGATAAAATAGTAAAGCAGATTTTGTCGCAAATTATCCATATAGAGCAAGGGACGCCCCTGTCAGCTTAATATGAACCATTGAGGTCAAAAATGCGCTTTTTTAGGTCAATAATGCGCATTTTTTCCGCAGCTAATTTGCCAATGCTTCCCTTCTTCCGGAGCAAAGTCTTAGTAAGATGATGGAATCAATAATGTCTTAATCAAAAGTGAGATGATAATATCACTAATTATTTAATAAAAAAAATCAGATAATGATATCACTAATCTATATTAAATATAAAAATGAATGTGTGTATGTCTGTATGTCTCGTATGCGCTCCTACACCATTCATGCGATTGCAACAAAACTTTGGTCAGTTGTTGTCCAAATAAATGGCCATTTAAATAAGTCATTAAAAACCTTTTAAATTGTTTCGTTCCTAATTGTTGGCCCTTAATTCGTTTTTTTTTTCTTCTGTGAGCTTTGTAAAAAATATTTTCCACATGCGCTCCTACGCCATTTATCCTATTCCGATAAAACTTTGGTGACATGTTGCAAGCATGTTCATAAAGGTTTATAAATGATTACAACCGTTTTAAAATATTCAATTTTGAACCAGGGGCTCTATATTGCATTTTCCCTTAAATGAGCAATATAAATATATTTTCAAACCGTATGCGCTCCTACACCATTCATGGGATTGCAAAAATACTTTGGGGAGTTGTTTTTCATAAGGCGTAGCATTTGACTGTGTTATTTAAACACTTTATAAAAATATTCCGTTTTCGGCCGTTGGCCCTTAAGTCGTACTTTTTCTCATATGAGCTTGGTAAAAAATAAATTCGCATGCGCTCCTACGCCATTTATCCCATTTCTTTAAAATTGGTAAGATGTTGCCGCAAGCACGACCGCAAGGTTTTTGAATTATTAGAACCGTTTCAAAATATTCTGATTTGAACCAGGGGCCCTATGTTCATTTTAAAAAAAAAATATAAACTATATACATATATTTTCAAACCGTATGCGCTCCTCTACCATTAATGCGATTTCAACAAAACTTTGGTGAGTTGTTATCAATAAGCCTGCGCATTTTATTCATTCATTACAACACTTTTAAAATAATCCGTTTTCAGCCGTTGGACCCAAATTAATATTTTTACTCATATGAGCTTTGTAAAAAATAATTTCCACAAGCGCTCCTACACCATTTTCCAGAATTCGATAAAACTTTAGTGAGATGTGCAATCGCCCACAAAGGTTCTTAAATTATTACAACCGTTGAAAAAAATTCAAGTTTGAGCCGGGGGCCCTATGTTGGTTTTTTCTAACATGAGCTATATACATATATATTCAAACAGTATGCGCTCCTACACCATTCAAGCGATTGCGATAAAACTGAGCTAATGCACGGGTGGATAGCTTCTTAATACATTACAAATAGTGACATTAAATTGTGTGTGTGACATATCAAGTAGGTTTCTGAAGTAATACAACATATCTACTATATTCCGTTTGTGGCCGGGGGCCCAAAATTCGTCTTCCACTCTTTTATTAACTATATAATTATCGTATGCATTTCTAAACCATTCATCCGATTGTGATAAAACGTAATCAATTGAAATACGCACTATCGCAAACGTTTCTAAAACAATATTCCGTTTGGGCCAGTGACCATAATTTCGTTTTCTCTTCTAAGAGTTTTATAACTATAATTTCAAACAGAGCTATTCCATGTGTGGATGGAGCTGAATCCACGCGCAATTTTTTCTAACTTAGTACAACCATTTTACAATATTTTTTTTTCGTTTTCTTAACTGAGCTTCATCAATATACTTTAAAACGGAGCTATCAACACTACCGTCCTTCAACAAATTACAAATTTGTAGTAAAGCAGAGAAAACACTTTTTTCAGTTTTAGTGTAGAGAGTATTTTTGTTAATCTTATAAATCAGCTTGAATTTTGTGACGCATTTTAGAATCGGATATGACGTTGAACACGTGTTGTTGTTTTTTTTTTAAATTAAAAATATTTCTTGAATAGAGTCTTATAATTTCGGAGTTGTTTTGTGTTATGTAAAGACATTTTACATGAATTGATGGTTTCTTAAGTAATTAAATAACACACTTGACAACGTAGGTATTGAACTATGGTAATATCGTGATTTTAACGCTGGAATTTATGATTTATGTAATTGAATGTGAAGCTATACAACTGAAACTCCCCTGCCAACAATGAACGTACCTATTGTGTGAGGTTTTCGTGTATTGAGATGGAAGAGCCTAACGTGTGAAAATTATTAAAGTTAGCAATATTGTAAATTAATCAAATACAAACAGCGACATCTCATTTTGTGTGTGACCTAACAAGTTGTGTTAATTGTGAAATACCATTGCTAAGAACAGATATCACATGCATTTGTAATATTCGCCACAAAGCAATAAGTTCACTGTCAAATCAATTATGCCACCCAAACGAAAAGCTATTGGTTTTTCTACACCCCAAGCACGAAAGAAAAAATCATCACGCGCTTCGGAAACATTCAAGCGACGAGAAAATAGATTGGAAACTGCTCGAGTACACAATGCTCAAACCCGTTCATCTGAAACAGTCGAGCAAAGACAAGAAACCGCCCGAGTACGCAATGCTCAAACCCGTTCATCTGATACAGTCGAGCAACGGGAATTAAGAATCGAAACAACACGAGTAAGCCATGCTGAAACCCAATTGTCTGAAACAGTCGAGCAGCGAGAAACAAGACTAAACTCCGTTAGAGTACGCACTGCTCGATCTAGATGAACACTGCACGCTGAATGTACTGATGTACTGTTGTCACGCATCCCAATGATGCCATTTGAATTCAAACGTCTGCATTTTACGGTGCGACACGCGTTTGCAATGACTATCTACAAAGCACAGGGACAATCGCTACAAGTTTGCGGACTAAATTTGGAAAACCCATGCTACTCCCATGGACAGATGTATGTGGCCTGCTCTCGCGTCGGAAAATTTTCTGATTTATTCGTGTATGTACCAGACGGAAAAAAAGAAAAACTTTATGTATTTAAAAGCTCTTGAAATGACATAATTAAAATGCAAACACTTTCTTTCTTTGAGAGGCATTGCAACGCATGCCCGGTTCTCACTAGTGTTTTAATAAAAAATGAGATAATGAAATCACTAATGTTTTAATCAAAAGTGAGATAATAAAATCACTAATTTTTTAATCAAAAAATGAGATAATGAAATCACTAATGTTTTAATCAAAAATGAGATAATGAAATCACCAATGTTTTAATCAAAAATGAGATAATGAAATCACTAATGTTTTAATCAAAAATGAGATAATGAAATCACTAATGTTTTAATCAAAAATGAGATAATGAAATCACTAATGTTTTAATCAAAAATGAGATAATGAAATCACTAATGTTTTAATCAAAAGTGAGATAATGAAATCACTAATGTTTTAATAAAAAATGAGATAATGAAATCACTAATGTTTTAATCAAAAGTGAGATAATGAAATCACTAATGTTTTAATCAAAAATGAGATAATAAAATCACCAATGTTTTAATCAAAAGTGAGATAATAAAATCACTAATGTTTTAATCAAAAATGAGATAATGAAATCACTAATGTTTTAATCAAAAATGAGATAATGAAATCACTAATGTTTTAATCAAAAATGAGATAATGAAATCACTAATGTTTTAATCAAAAATGAGATAATGAAATCACTAATGTTTTAATCAAAAATGAGATAATGAAATCACTAATGTTTTAATCAAAAATGAGATAATGAAATCACTAATGTTTTAATCAAAAATGAGATAATGAAATCACTAATGTTTTAATCAAAAGTGAGATAATAAAATCACTAATTTTTTAATCAAAAATGAGATAATGAAATCACTAATGTTTTAATCAAAAATGAGATAATGAAATCACTAATGTTTTAATCAAAAATGAGATAATGAAATCACTAATGTTTTAATCAAAAATGAGATAATGAAATCACTAATGTTTTAATCAAAAGTGAGATGAGGATATCACTAATGTCTTAATCAAAAGTGAGAGGATAATATCACTAATGTTTTGATCAAAAATGAGATAATGATATCACTAATGTCTAAATCAAAAATGGGATAATGATATTACTAATGTTTTAATCAAAAATGACATGGCCACAAAATTTGAAAAATTGAGCAATTTTGAGAAACCCTGTAATAGAATAACGATATGACCCAAAGCCAACTCATTCCAACACACTCTCTACACGAGGTGACTCCAAGCCCACTCATTCCAACACACTGTCTACACGAGCTGACTCCAAGCCCACTCATTCCAACACACTCTCTACACGAGGTGACTCCAAGCCCACTCATTCCAACACACTCTCTACACGAGGTGACCCCACGCCCACTCATTCCAACACACTCTCGTCACGAGGTGACCCCACGCCCACTCATTCCAACACACTCTCGTCACGAGCTGACCNAACACACTCTCGTCACGAGGTGACCCCAGGCCTACTCATTCCAACACACTGTCGTCACGAGGTGACTCCAAGCCCACTCATTCCAACACACTCTCTACACGAGGTGACCCCAAGCCCACTCATTCCAACACACTCTCTGCACGAGGTGACCCCAAACCCACTCATTCCATTACACTCTCTACACGAGGTGACCCCAAGCCCACTCATTCCAACACACTCTCTACACGAGCTGACCCCATGCTCACTCATTCCAACATACTCTCTACACGAGCTGACCCCAAGCCCACTCATTCCAACACACTCTCGTCACGAGGTGACCCCATGCTCACTTATTCCAACACACCCTCTACACGAGGTGACCCCAAGCCCACGCATTCCAACATATTCTCACTCTCATTGGCTTTGGCTAGGAAGTAGTTTCCGCACTGTGGAATCCGTGCAACACGTCACACACATCTCCAATCTCGAATCCCATCTTTCAAATCAGTGGTTTTCAACCTTCCTAATGCAGCGACCCTTTAAAACAGTTCCTCATGTCTTGGTGACCCACAACCATAAGATTATTTACGTTGTAACTTCATAAATATATTTTCCGATGGTCTCAGGAGACCCCTGTTTGAGGGTCGTTTGACCCCCATAGAGGTCGCGACCCTCATGTTGAGAACCGCTGTCTTAATTGAGGGAAAAAACAACTTTTTGCCTTCCGAAATACCCCGACCCGCCCAAGTCTAGGTTGTCGCTAGTAGGTGCTGACCCCGGACGGAAGTACTTAAAAATTGACCAAGCGTGATTGTCTCCGCCAACCGGATTCCGTTTGTAGATTACGAAGTGCATATATAATGTAGTCGACTTCTGCAACTTATGTAGGCGTCACCTAGACTTCTCTACTGCTCTACAGACATTTCTTGAGGAAGATACAGAATCACCGTAAGTATTTAACCCATAAATTCTTTTTATCAAAGCAAATTAGGTCACTTGCTCAAAACAGTATTTAAGTTATTTCTCACTGTTCAAATTTAAAAAAAAATATATAATTAATGTTACACTTAGTTAGAGAGGTTTTTTTTTTGAAATAAGATTTGCATTTCGCTGCTGCTTTAAAAAAATTAAAATATTTAAGTAATGAATATAATCAAGAGTGTATTTAATATTAATTCTACGCATCAAGGATCTTATGCGTGCATATTCTTGCAACTAATAATATATGCTAATGTAAGAAAAAGAATAATAGAAATGTTTTTTTTTTTTTATCGCAGTCCAACATTTTTTATAATTAGTTAATTTTTGCAAAGTGCAAACATAAGGACCATCAGGTTCTCAGTGACAAATTAAAAAAATAAAATAAAAATAAATGTAAGAAATAGCGTATACTTTCTTTTAAACTTTCTATAATTTACAAGCGTTCAATCTATCACAAGCTTTCAATAAATCATAAGCTCCAATCATTCGCAAGCATTCAATCATTCACACGCTTCAATCATTCACAAGCATTCAAATCATTCATAATAATTTAAATATTAACACGACTTTTATCATTCAGAAGCTTCAATTATTCACAAGCATTCAATCATTCACACGCTTCAGTCATTCACAAGCATTCAATCATTCAAAAAAACATTTGATCGTTCACAAGCTTTTAATCATTCAAATGCTTAAATAATTCACAAGCATTAAATAATTCACAGCATTTAATCACTCACAAGCTTCAATTATTCACAAGCGTTAAAGCGTTCTCAAGCTTCACTCATTCACAAGCATTCAATAATTAACAAGGGTTAAATCCTTCACAAACATTCAATCATTCACGAAAAATCAAACATTCACAAGCATTCAATTATTCACAATCATTCAATCATTGACAAGCGTTCATGCAATCAATCATCAGAATCTATGCTTAAGAGCAAAACTATTTTTCATCAAACATCAAATCTGCTAGAATATCAAATAATTCCCCTTAAAAAAAAAAAAACAAGGTGCAAAAAGATGTGAGAGATGATTGTTGGACATGATTGGCAAGGTTTAAAGAGATGTGAGAGATGATTGTTGGACATGATTGGCAAGGTTTAAAGAGATGTGAGAGATGATTGTTGGACATGATTGGCAAGGTTCAAAGAGATGTGAGAGATGATTGTTGGACATGATTGGCAAGGTTTAAAGAGATGTGAGAGATGATTGTTGGACATGATTGGCAAGGTTTAAAGAGATGTGAGAGATGATTGTTGGACATGATTGGCAAGGTTTAAAGAGATGTGAGAGATGATTGTTGGACATGATTGGCAAGGTTTAAAGAGATGTGAGAGATGATTGTTGGACATGATTGGCAAGGTTTAAAGAGATGTGAGTGATGATTGTTGGACATGATTGGCAAGGTTCAAAAAGATGTGAGAGATGATTGTTGGACATGATTGGCAAGGTTTAAAGAGATGTGAGAGATGATTGTTGGACATGATTGGCAAGGTTTAAAGAGATGTGAGAGATGATTGTTGGACATGATTGGCAAGGTTTAAAGAGATATGAGAGATGATTGTTGGACATGATTGGCAAGGTTTAAAGAGATGTGAGAGATGATTGTTGGACATGATTGGCAAGGTTTAAAGAGATGTGAGAGATGATTGTTGGACATGATTGGCAAGGTTTAAAGAGATGTGAGAGATGATTGTTGGACATGATTGGCAAGGTTTAAAGAGATGTGAGAGATGATTGTTGGACATGATTGGCAAGGTTTAAAGAGATGTGAGAGATGATTGTTGGACATGATTGGCAAGGTTTAAAGAGATGTGAGAGATGATTGTTGGACATGATTGGCAAGGTTCAAAGAGATGTGAGAGATGATTGTTGGACATGATTGGCAAGGTTCAAAGAGATGTGAGAGATGATTGTTGGACATGATTGGCAAGGTTTAAAAACATAAGAGATGATTATTCGACATGATTTCTTCTCCCACAGATCTGCGATGCTATTTTTATTGTTCCTCGCGCTGGGTGTGTTGGGATGTCATTGCAACAGCTACAATGAAACCATTTGTGACGCTGCCTCGGTGACGTCGGGTGGTCAATGGAAGGCCGTCATCAGGTTTTCAAGTCCCATCCATATAAATGACGTACGTCCAATTCCAGTATTGCTAAAAAATAATGAATTACAAATCCAGATTACGAAAGTAGTATTTTACTATTCAATTTCATAGTTTTTTTTTTTGTAGCTCAGGTTTTGAACAATCAAGTCAGTCCAACACTCACACCAAAAGTCCAACACTCACACCAAAAGTTCCAACACTCACACCAAAGTAATGTTCATTGTCTTATCCATTTTAAAACACTTTTTATTGTTTTCGATACTCTGGCAACGCATTAAAATTTCAACAAAAAAAAATTAAAAAAAATAAATCTTTAGATAAGCACCAAAGAAGCACACGACAGTTTAAAAAAAAATCTGGACTAGATCATGTTGGGACTGGAACATTTGTTGAGAGATCGCAAGTGACCTTGACCTTCATTTTTTGACGGCATTTTCTCTTATCCCTAAAGCCTTTTTTTAAAAAAAGATTACGTAACGCCAAGACTTATAAAAACTTTTGAGTTCTGGGCCTTAGTCCAGATCCGACATTAAAAATTTTTTTTAAAAATAATTTAATTTTTTTTTAAAAATGCACAACCTGTAGAACCTACATGCATAAAGATATTTCAAATAACATTATGTTTGTTCTTATGTTTGATTGTCAGCTTGGCTTTTACGGCGCCAGAAAATAAACTTTCTCCTTTAGCATTTCTTTTTTTTTTTTTTGTGCGGAACTCTTGCCTTTGTAACAACGCACTCGTAATTTAAAGTAATACATTTATTATATTTTCAAGATGTTCGATTTCACCAAAAATCCTTCTTAATTTTTTTTTTAAAACCACCCCACCCTTCTTTGGTTTTATCTTTTGTGTCACAAGTCAATAGTTGGCCAGATTTCCAAACTTATTCCACAAGATAACAGACTTTAACGGGCAATGAACTAATCAAAATAATACCAAATACCAGATTAAAATCTTGTTACACTTTATCCCGCAATTTCAGTTGTTTAAAAAAAAAAAGTCTGCCTAATGTCTTCACAGTGTCTTAATTTATAAAAAGCAATCAGGAGCGTAACTGTGTTTTTGACGCCCTTGGCAACTGCCCCCATGCCAAGCCGCTGTTACGCCGCTGAAAGTAATCAGAATAAATGATCGATTAAAAAGGAACATTGAAAAATAAACATCAACAAAATCTGAATTAAAACAAAAATTAGTAAATAAACCCAACGCCGAACAATTTTGAACAACATTCCGTTAACATCAAGAATCTGAAGCTGTTGGTTGATATTATTATTTCTATTACGTGGTTTTATAGAGCGCAGTACCCCAGCCTAGGGAAATTTTAGTCCTCTTCAGTCTCGAACATTCATTTCATAAACTTTAATTAACGATAAATCACCAAAACAACATATTTTCTTACGATTCAGTAGTGTTCTGAATTTAACCTGTGCAGCGTCCCACAAACCAGTGACAGATACCCAGGGGCGTAGGAAGGAGGGGACGGTCCACCATACCCAGGGGCGTAGGAAGGAGGGGACGGTCCACCATACCTAGTGGCGTAGGAAGGAGGGGACGGTCCACCATACCCAGGGGCGTAGGAAGGAGGGGACGGTCCACCATACCCAGGGGCGTAGGAAGGAGGGGACGGTCCACCATACCTAGTGGCGTAGGAAGGAGGGGACGGTCCACCATACCAAGTGGCACTTTTTTCTTTATATGGAGTGGCGGCAAAATTCATTTTTTTGTGTGGAGATGGGCCGAAAAAAATCGTTACCCACACCAGCTACGCCACTGGATAAAACTGCTATAAAATTAGGGTTCAACTACCCCTTTTACCCCCTACCTTCCAAATGGACGGAGAAGCACGATTTTCATGATTACCCTTCAATCGGAATATTGGCTTCATGCGCCATTAGGCTCAATAGGTAGCGTGATCATGTGAGCTCTTTTGTATCAACTCCGTTTCTATAAACATTGGCCCCCAGAATAATATGTAACCAATCAGGTGTATTTCACGTGTCCCAGGTCATCGGTGGCCAACTTTCTCTAAGCCACAGTGATAGCAGGTATGTTCAAGTGACCGGTACGGCCCAAGAGGACTTGGACAAGGTGTGTTTCACCTTACTAGGCAGCTACACCGGCGACTCTGCACCCACAACCGTGGCGCTGGTATACGCACTTCCAGCCATTGGATCAGCTGGTTCCAGGGAAATTAGAAGTCTCAGGGAGAAGCGCGGTAAGCAGGGGTGTAGGAAGTGGGTGTGGAAAGGGCTGTCCACCCTGGGCGGCACTTTCTTACACGGAGAGGGCGACATTTTCGCTGAATTGCAGATTTTAAAAATAACTTTTTTGAAGGAAAAAAATCTTCTCCCCCCCCCCCTTCCCGGGGCAGCAGTCACCCTAGCGACACTAATGGAGGTAACTCAAGGAGAATCTTGTCAAAATTATGACATTGATGACATTTCTGACATTTTGATGGTCGCGGGGGAAAAATCAATTTTAGGACTATAAAATTAATTGAATTAAAGTTAAAGTTTTATTTCCCGTGAATGCATTAATATCCCCATCATCCCCCACACCCACCAAGAGATTGTCTCCCACGAACTTAAAGAGATTGTCTCCCACGAACTTAAAGAGGTTAGCCTCCACGAACTTAAAGAGATTGTCTCCCACGAACTTAAAGAGATTAGACTCCACGAACTTAAAGAGATTGTCTCCCACGAACTTAAAGAGATTAGCCTTCACGAACTTAAAGAGATTGTCTCCCACGAACTTAAAGAGATTAGCCTCCGCGAACTTAAAGAGGTTAGCCTTCACGAACTTAAAGAGATTGTCTCCCACGAACTTAAAGAGATTAGCCTCCACGAACTTAAAGAGATTGTCTCCCACGAACTTAAAGAGATTAGCCTCCACGAACTTAAAGAGATTAGCCTCCACGAACTTAAAGAGATTGTCTCCCACGAACTTAAAGAGATTAGCCTCCACGAACTTAAAGAGGTTAGCCTTCACGAACTTAAAGAGATTGTCTCCCACAAACTTAAAGAGATTAGCCTCCACGAACTTAAAGAGATTAGCCTCCACGAACTTAAAGAGATTAGCCTCCGCGAACTTAAAGAGATTAGCCTCCACGAACTTAAATAGATTAGCCCCCACGAACTTAAAGAGATTAGCGTCCACGAACCTAAATAGATTAGCCCCCACGAACTTAAAGAGGTTAGTCCCCACGAACTTAAAGAGATTAGCCCCCCCCCCCCCACGAACTTAAGAGATTAGCCTCCACGAACTTAAAGAGGTTAGTCCCCACGAACTTAAAGGGATTAGCTCCCACATTTGAAATGATGTATTATTTCCTTTTTCTTAAGTTCTTAGATTCAATAAATTGCCAGATTTCTTGGACTTATTTAATTATGTAAATAAAACAATAATACATCAGACGTGTACTCACTCAGCTATTTATCGTTGAACTCTCAGCAACCACAGTGTGGACGCTTTCCTCTGTGCCCCAAACATCGGACATCAAGGCTCTGCTGAAACCATTTGAGCCGTACCACCACCAATGGGGAGACGACTCGCTGTCCGCATCGACCAAGCACTCTTCCAGCCCCGCCCTCACCGTCCACTACGCCAAGGGATCTTACTCCAAGACACCACACCGAGGTAAACCATTGGCTCTTAAACCGAGGTAAACCATTGGCTCTTAAACCGAGGTAAACCATTGGCTCTTAAACCGAGGTAAACCATTGGCTCTCAAACCGAGGTAAACCATTGGCTCTTAAACCGAGGTCAACCATTGGCTCTTAAACCGAGGTAAACCATTGACTCTCAAACCGAGGTAAACCATTGGCTCTTAAACCGAGGTAAACAATTGGCTCTTAAACCGAGGTAAACCATTGGCTCTTAAACCGAGGTAAACCATTGGCTCTCAAACCGAGGTAAACCATTGGCTCTTAAACCGAGGTCAACCATTGGCTCTTAAACCGAGGTAAACCATTGGCTCTCAAACCGAGGTAAACCATTGGCTCTCAAACCGAGGTAAACCATTGGCTCTTAAACCGAGGTAAACCATTGGCTCTCAAACCGAGGTAAACCATTGGCTCTCAAACCGAGGTAAACCATTGGCTCTTAAACCGAGGTAAACCATTGGCTCTCAAACCGAGGTAAACCATTGGCTCTCAAACCGAGGTAAACCATTGGCTCTTAAACCGAGGTAAACGATTGGCTCTCAAACCGAGGTAAACCATTGGCTCTCATTTTCACCAAGAATTACAAGATAAAACGTCCCATTTTAGATGGTGATCTGTTAAATGTCACTATAAACTTGTCAAAAAGATGGGCGTGGTTTTATAAACTACCACCTTGTCCAATATGATGGGCGTGGTTGTATGAACTATAAACTTGTGAAAAAGATGGGCGTGGTTTTATAAACTACCACCTTGTCCAATATGATGGGCGTGGTTGTATGAACTATAAACTTGTCAAAAAGATGGGCGTGGTTTTATAAACGACCACCTTGTCCAATATGATGGGCGTGGTTGTATGAACTATAAACTTGCCAAAAAGATGGGCGTGGTTTTATAAACTACCACCTTGTCCAATATGATGGGCGTGGTTGTATGAACTATAAACTTGCCAAAAAGATGGGCGTGGTTTTATAAACTACAACCTTGTCAAATATGATGGGCGTGGTTGTATGAACTATAATCTGGTCAAAATGATGGAAGTGGTCCTGCAAACTTTAAGCTTGTGAAACTAATGGGTGTGGTTATATAAACCAGACCCTTGACAAAATGATGGAAGTGGTCCTGTGAACTATAACCTTGTCAAAATGATTGAAGTGGTCCTGTGAACTATAACCTTGTCAAAATGATTGAAGTGGTCATGTGAACTATAACCTTGTCAAAATGATTGAAGTGGTCCTGTGAACTATATCCTTGTCAAAATGATTGAAGTGGTCCTGTGAACTATAACCTTGTCAAACGGATGGATCAGGTCCCATGAACTATAACCATGAATGTATTTATTTAGGCGGTGGCTTTATGACAACTCCGACTCACTTGCCCGACGGAGTGACTTCCCTTATTCTGAAATATGACGTTTATTTCGAGAACTTTGGATTTGGCATTGGTGGCAAACTCCCAGGTCTGTACGGTGGAGTTAAAGGAGAGGGTGCCTATCAGTGTTCTGGGGGCAACAACCCAAGCACGTGCTTTTCATTGAGGTAAATGACACCATAACATAAGCAGTTCAATTTAAAATCTATTAGTTCTCATGAAAAAACCAGTGTATCTAGTAGTTCTCATGAAATAACCAGTGCATCTAGTAGTTCTCATGAAATAACCAGTGCATCTAGTAGTACTCATGAAATAACCAGAGAATCTAGTAGTGCTCATGAAATAACCAGAGCATCTAGTAGTACTCATGAAATAACCAGTGCATCTAGTAATACTCATGAAATAACCAGTGCATCTAGTAGTACTCATGAAATAACCAGAGCGTCTAGTAGTACTCATGAAATAACCAGAGCATCTAGTAGTACTCATGAAATAACCAGAGCATCTATTAGTACTCATGAAATAACCAGAGCATCTAGTAGTACTCATGAAATAACCAGTGCATCTAGTAGTACTCATGACATAACCAGTGCATCTAGTAGTTCTCATGAAATAACCAGTGCATCTAGTAGTTCTCATGAAATAACCAGTGCATCTAGTAGTACTCATGAAATAACCAGAGAATCTAGTAGTGCTCATGAAATAACCAGAGCATCTAGTAGTACTCATGAAATAACCAGTGCATCTAGTAATACTCATGAAATAACCAGTGCATCTAGTAGTACTCATGAAATAACCAGAGCGTCTAGTAGTACTCATGAAATAACCAGAGCATCTAGTAGTACTCATGAAATAACCAGTGCATCTAGTAATACTCATGAAATAACCAGTGCATCTAGTAGTATTCATGAAATAACCAGAGCGTCTAGTAGTACTCATGAAATAACCAGAGCATCTAGTAGTACTCATGAAATAACCAGAGCATCTAGTAGTACTCATGAAATAACCAGAGCATCTAGTAGTTGTCCATCTTAGCGTAAGGGGCGGCAAGCTCTTGGTAGTACTGTGCTAAGGAAGATTGTCTTATTGACTGACCCAACAAACCGAATGTCCGCTGGCACAAGGGAACTTTTTTCATCATTTTTTCGGGGCTCGTCCGCATGCAAAAGAACTACTCTGCGTGTCACGTGCGGCACGCGTGACGTAGATCACTGACCCTGTCTTAGAGTATACTAAGTAAAAAAAAACACAACCTGTGAACTTATCCGTCCCTTTGACACCAGGCTGATGTGGAGAGAGAACGGGGATGGTGAGGTGTATGCCTACATACCCGACAACCAACGCAGTGACTTCAACAGCCGGTCTGACGTAGAGGTCAACTATCAATACGGCCATTCAATAATGAGAGGGGCCATTAAATTCAGGGTGAGAATCTTGAAATGTTTAGTTCATTAGTCGCACCTACGGGCATGCTCTGAAAAGAGAGGCCATTAAATTCAGGGAGAGATTCTCTAATGTTAAGTTTTTTAGGCATAAAGCTGCTCACTTTTTTTGTGTGTCATATAATATCAAAGACATTATAGTTGTGGCTAAATCTGGCCGCTATCTTAATCACATATCTATCTGGCGCAGCAAGTGTGATGTCATTTTAATGACATATCTGTCTCGTGCAGTTCATGTGTCATTGACCTTTTATTTACTTTAATCCACCCCCTAACTTTTGCCTCCCCCCCCCCCTATCTTCCCCTTGCTCTAGAATGGCGCCTGGCAGACTGTGACAGAAGAGGTCCACCTGAACACGGTCCACCAGTTTGACGGACGGGTCAAGTTCTGCGTCAAGCACGGCTCAGAGGCGGAGTCCTGCCACGAGGCCCAACATCTCAACATGCGTAACGACGCCAACTTCTTCCTGCGCGGCCTCTTTTTCTCCACTTTTTTCGGCGGCAGCTCCACCAACTTTGCCGCCCCGAACGACTGCCACACGTACTTCAGGAACTTTAGCCTGACCATTCCATCCGGGACAGCAGTAGGTTAAACATAGCACGCAACTGCTTTGTGAACTTTGAACCTTAAACATTTATTAAAACTGTTTTTAAACACAACACATCATCTTTGTTGTAAATTGCTTTTACCATTTCTTGATCTCCAGACAGACCCGGGAGGGGGGGGTCGGAACGGGAGGGGGGGCGGGTGGGGGAGGGTTATGGGGACACCCCTAAGTATTATTAATCATCTTCTTCTATATTTTTATGGACAATAAATTAACGTGATGATAATTAATTTTGTTCAAACAATTCATTTCGTCATTAGATTGGCACCTGCTTTGAACTTACATAGATCTATATGATGACAAGATGACATGAGACGAAACTCCATTAGATCTGTTCTTATTTAGTTCTTAGGTTCAACTCCAAGAGGTTTTCTAGAGTTTGATGTCTGGCAGGTTGGCTACAAAGGACTTTATACTTAAAACACGGTCTGACCACCGTGTGTGGGACAAAATAAAACGTAACGTGCCCAATAAATTTACTGTTACCGAATGGCTGTCACATATGATACAAGTATCATGTGTTAAGCTACTCACGTTCTAGTGGTACACATGTGTTACATGAGTCACTAACGGTCGTGTGGTACACATGTGTTACATGAGTCACTAACGGTCTAGTGGTGCACATGTGTTATTTGAGTCACTCACGGTCAAATGGTACGTACACATGTGTTAAGTTAGTCATTTAACACATAAAGGCGAGTGCTAGAAGGCTGGAGTGTTAAAAGAAAGGGAGATAAAGTCGTAAATATAAAGTGTAAATATTTATTATCGTTTTGTCCCCTGCCTGTAACAAACAATGTGTGTGTCTACGTGTATGCGATTGTATGTGTTTGTGTGTGTGTTTTGTTTAGGTTGGGGGGGGGGAATGGTCAGTTTCAAGCAGGCTCTGAAAGCTAGACTGGCCAACTGTCTTTGTAGACAGTTTCAAAGCCCTGAAAGCTTAACTGCCTACTGTATTTGTGGTCATAAGGGGAGAGACTGCAATCAGGTTAGTACAAAATAAAATGAGTAAAACAGAGTATGGTTAAACCTGAAAAATTAAACGTAACAAAACAGCGAACGTGTCGGCAGAAAGCCTTCGTCAGCGAACAAAACAACAGAAAAAACGTTATAAAAATAAGAAATAGCACTTAGCTGGTAAGTAGTATCTGTGGGCAGCAATAGAACTGTATTTGTGGTCAGTTTCAAGGCTCTGAAAGCTTAACTGGCCTACTGTATTTGTGGTAAGTTTCAAGACTCTGAAAGCTAGACTGGCCAACTGTATTTGTGGTCAGTTTCAAGGCTCTGAAAGCTAGACTGGCCAACTGTATTTGTGGTCAGTTTCAAGGCTCTCAAAGCTAGACTGGCCAACTGTATTTATGGTCAGTTTAAGGCTCTTAAAGCTAGACTGGCGAACTGTATTTCTGGTCAGTTTCAAGGCTCTGAAAGCTAGACTGGCCAACTATATTTCTGGTCAGTTTCAAGGCTCTGAAAGCTGGATATCATTTGACATTTGAATAATTTAGTCTGGAACAGCATTCTGAATAAATACTTTATATCAAGTCTTAAAGGTAAATATTATTTTCACCACCTTTAACAAGCTCTAGCTATTGCCATCATGCGTTAGGGTCATGAAAGTACACCTACCCCCCCCCCCCCCCAACCCCCCCCCCCCCCCCAAACCGCCCATGTCACTTCCATGACTTCCCTGTCTCTCCAATCATGTACTCTCTATTTCGCCGCCCCTTCTCTAGCTAGAGCAACAACGAAAATCTCAACACGACGGTAAACATACATGAAGCTGTTTGTCCTGTTATGACTATGTCCAGATTTCTAGGGACACTTGCCGGACTTCCCAGTGGAATGACCGCCCTTAAATTGAATGCAAAATTTATTTGAACTATTTGAGTTCGTGTGGGAACAGTGGTACTATTCCTGTGGTCATTTGCAAATAGTGAGTACCTGGCATGGACTAATGAGCAGTGCTTGAGAAGTCCATCTCTGTTGATGTTGTTTGTAATTGCAGATTATTGATGTAGTTTGTTTGTTTATTTTGTTGATGTAGTTAAAGACTCTATTAAAAAGGTTTATATATTCGCCATTAGCGTAAGAATTAGGGGAGGGGGGGGGGCGAGTCGAGCACCAACCCAATTTTTCTTTAAACCAAGTGGCGGCGTGTTTTTGGCAAACTGGACATTTCTTCGCGAGGCATGTGCTGGCCCTAGCAGAACCAACCCTGGCTACGCCTCTGATCTCCTTCAGATTTTCAAATGCTTGGTATTCACTTGCTGTGTCAGGATCCCATAACTTAATCATACACATATCTACTGTTTACAAGGAATAATGTCAGGATCCTATAACTTATCACACACATATCTACTTTCTACATCGTCCAATGGCAGCTATATGCCTTGTAGTGTGATCTGACTTTTAGAATATGGGACTAGTTTGGGCATCTTTCATGATAGGCCCCATGTCATAGACACCATGTAGTTGAACAATGACATATGACATGTAGTTGAACAGTGACATATGACATGTAATTGAACAATTACATGTAAGATAAGATAAGATTCTTTTATTGATCCAAATAATTGGAATTTTTTTTGATTGCATTATACATTTTCAGCACCAAAATAAAACAATTTGAACACAAGACATTTATAATAAATTATTTCAAACAGCCATTCAATGAGTTCTCTTAGCAAAATCGGGGACTTATTAGTTCTCATTCACATGTGTGACTTCAGAGGATGCACGCCGGTAAATTCGTACAGATTGGGGAACAAAAGAATTTTTATATCGGTCAGTCCTCGCCCTGATGGAAAGAATTCGTCCCGAACGGCCCGATCCTAAGTATCTGTGATGAAGAGGGTGGGATATATCATCCAAAATGTGTTTAGTTTTGCAAACACATCTTTCTTCAAATAGTTCTTAAAGTAAAGGATGTTTAGTTTGTGTTATGTTTCTAGCTTTCTTGATTAGTCGGTTTATGCGGTGTTTAATATCAGACGTTGAATTCCCACACCAGCAGGTAATACTGAAATTAAGTAGGCTTCCAATAGTTGCACTGTAGAATAAGTTAACGACCTGCCTGTTTACGCCAACATTGTACAGTTTTTTGAGGTAGAACAGTCTTTGTAATTGACATGTAATTGAACAATGACTTATGATATGAAGTTGAACAATGACATATGACATGTAGTTAAACAATGACATATGGCATGTAGTTGAACAATGGCATGTGGTTGAACTATGACATATGGCATGTAGTTGAACAATGACATATGGCATGTAGTTGAACAATGACATGTGGTTGAACAATGATATATGGCATGTAGTTGAACAATGACATGTGGTTGAACAATGACATATGGCATGTTGTTGAACAATGACATGTAGTTGAACAATGACATATGGCATGTAGTTGAACAATGACATGTGGTTGAACAATGATATATGGCATGTAGTTGAACAATGACATGTGGTTGAACAATGACATATGGCATGTAGTTGAACAATGACATGTAGTTGAACAATGACATGTATTTGAACAATGACATATGCCATGTAGTTGAACAATGACACGTAGTTGCACAATGACATGTAGTTGAACAATGACATGTATTTGAACGGTGACATATGACATGTAGTTGAACAATAACATGTGGTTGAACAGTGACATACGACATGGAGATGAACAATGACATATGACATGTAGTTGAACAATGACATATGACTTGTAGTTGAACAAGACATATGGCATATGAGATTTAGAGATGCAAACAAATTAAACATGGAATAAAGCAGGGTCTGGAAACATATTTATTGCATGGGCGCTGGGAAATTATTTTTTTGTTTGCGGGCCGCTAGATAATTTGTTTACGTCATTAGGTCATTTACATTTTCGCATGCGTCGCGTCCATGGCAACACAACGCGTCCATGGCAACACAACGCGTCCATGGAAACACAATGCGTCTATGGCAACACAACGCGTCTATGGCAACACAATGCGTCTATGGAAACACAACGCGTCCATGGCGACACAACGCGTCTATGGCAACACAACGCGTCTATGGCAACACAACGCGTCTATGGCAACACAACGCGTCTATGGCAACACAACGCGTCTATGGCAACACAACGCGTCTATGGCAACACAACGCGTCCATGGCAACACAACGCGTCCATGGAAACACAATGCGTCTATGGCAACACAACTCGTCTATGGCAACACAACGTGTCTATGGCAACACAACGCGTCTATGGCGACACAACGCGTCTATAGAAACAACAATAAAACAAAAATGTGGCTGAATCAGAGAGAACAATGTATATCTATAAATACTCTCTGGTTCTCTGGTTGACAGCCTGTGGTGGCTTGTCGATTAGGAGGCGTCGGCCACCGACCACTTCGACGTTACCCGGGGAACACAACTACTGGACGCGTCCCGCGTGGGCAGACAAGGGATGTGCTCGGTACCTGCCGTACATAAAACAGCCCCCAAAGGGCTGCCAGTTGTGATACTTCACAGCTTGAAAAATATGCAGAGACAGAGTAGGGGTCATGATTACAAGTTGCCGTTAATGGATCTGAGGCGAGAGGCGAAGGTGGTAACCTCTAGTCGATGATTCTTACAATGCAGCCCTGAGAAGCTGCTCCAAGGCAACCGTTTCGTCCCAGCTACATCGTGAATTAGTTGCGTTGTGGAAACCCACTGTAGAATCCCTCTTATAGGGCGTCTAACGCTTCCCTGGGATGGGTGGGGGAAGATATTAGGACGTACATTTTTCCATCCCGACTCCTGAGAAAGTTGATCGTGTGCACTGTGTGCGAACACAGTGTCGGACCGACCGGGTGTCTTTGGGTTAGGACGGCCCCCGGCGGAGACCCTGGTCGAGCAGACTCAGGTGGGGGGTTGTCCTGACAAAGGGACATCCCCGACGTGCCGTTCCGCGGCCCGAGACCGGGTTGGGGAGGGGTGTTTTGGGGAGGGCATAACGAGCGCAAGCTCGACGGCCCGCTGACACCATTTCTTAATAAGTATCCCCCCCCCCTTTAAGTATTCAGACAGTATTTGACATGTGTAAATGTGTACATGTGTACTTTTGTACATTTGTACTCTGATCTCTAGTGGACTTACGTCACAAGTTCCTATTCAAGAAAACCTAACTTTGTTTACATTTGAAACATGATGCATTTGTTGTATCGGTTGAAGGAAGTGATGACATGATGACATGCTTACAAGAGGACAAGATGACAAGATCACATGTTGACATGATGACAATATGAAATGATGACAAGAAGATATGATGACAAGATGCCATGATGACATGATAACAAGATGTCATGATGGCATGATGACAAGATGCCATGATGACAAGGTGACATGATGACCAGGTGACATTATGACATGATGACAAGATACATGATGACAAGAGGACATGACGACAAGATGCCATGATGACAAGATGACATGAAGACAAGATGAAATGATGACATAATGACAATTTGCCATGATGCTATGATGACAAGATGACATGATGACATGATGACAAGATGATGAAACAGTTACAACAATATTGACTCAGCGCTAATTAATGGACAATTCAGAGGCACATGCTGGCAGACATGTTTACAGACACATGCTGGCAGACATGATTACAGAGGCACATGCTGGCAGACATGTTTACAGAGGCACATGCTGGCAGACATGTTTACAGAGGCACATGCTGGCAGACATGTTTACAGACATGCCAGAACACTGAGAAAAGCCGCCATATTTGCTAGCTGGTCAAACACAAAAAGCACAAAACCGTTGGTTGCAAGAAAAAAATATTTGAAAAATCTCCTAAAGCGATCGATATTGAAATTGATAGAGCCAGGGGAAATCAAAGCACGCCCAGGCGGCACACAGCGTGTGATTTGTCTAGATGGCTCATAGCACGTGATCTGTGTAGATGGCTCACAATGTATGATTTGTCTAGATGGCTCATAGCCCGTGATCTGTGTAGATGGCTCACAATGTATGATTCGTCTAGATGGCTTATAGCAAGTGATCTGTGTAGATGGCTCACCGTGTATGATTTGATAAATGGCCCACAGTACATGATTTGACAAATGGACCACAATACATGATTTGACTATTGGCCTACAGTACAAGATTTGTCACATACAACGTACACACACATGTTGTCAAACACACTGACACACTTTAATGAAATGAGAATTTATTAGAAAGAATATCATAGCACCCTCACTCAAGCATCTCCCTCCGTCCCTTTCCTTCTCCAAATTCTTTGACAACCTCCCTAAATACCTCCATCCACCACCACCCTCCAAAGCCTTCGACCTCCCTCCACCACCTCCCTCCACCACCTCCCTCCACCACCTCCCTCCACCACCTCCCTCCACCACCTCCCTCCACCACCTCTCTCCACCACCCCCTCCAAAACCCCCCTCCACCACCTCCCTCCACCACCTCCCTCCACCACCTCCCTCCACCACCTCCCTCCACCACCTCTCTCCACCACTTCACTTCATCACCTCCCTCAAGCTCCTCCCTCCACCACTTCATTTCACCACCTCCCTCCAACACCTCCCTCCAGTACCTCCCTCCAGCACTTCAATTCACCCCCTCCCTCCACCACCTCCCTCCACCACTTCACTTCACCACCTCCCTTCACCACCTCCCTCCACCACCTCCCTCCAGCACCTCCCTCTACCCCTTCACCACCTCCCTCCAGCACCTCCCTCCACCACCTCCCTCCTGCACTTCCCTCCAGCACCTCCCTCCACCACCTTCCTCCAGCACCTCCCCCCACCACCTCCCTCCACCACCTTCCTCTAGCACCTCCCTCCAGCACCTACCTCCACAGCTCCCTCCAGCACTCCCTCCACCAGCTCCCTCCAGCACCTCCCTCCAGCACCTCGATCCAGCACCTCCCTCCACCCCCTTCTGTCTCCTGGCATAACTAAGAAAACGTGCGCCCATAACTCTGCCATAATTGCCGCCCACACTACTCCGTCTTGGTCACTTCGCCAAAATGAAACAGGTTTGGTCTCTCCGAGTGTTTGTGTTTGTGACGCTAAATCGCAAAGGGGGAGGGGGGCAGCGCGTGTGAGGCCCCCTCCCTCCTCTCCATTGAGGGCGATTTACTGACTGCGAGCTCCAACATCTGTCCCCTCCCTAGGCCCGTCTTATTCACTAAACGTATAGCTTTGGAAAGGGGGGCAGAAAAGGTGAGGGACATCCACTCTTTCATTCGTTTCCTCGCCGGGACCTCGTGTTTCAACGTCACAAGACTGGCGACTTGAGCAAGGGATTGAAGATTAAGACATCATTGACTTCAGCGATTGATCTTTGTGATGCCAAGTGAGTATAGAGCATTTTTTATAGCGGTCGTTTGTGGGCTCAAAATCAGCCATTCTCAAACTATTTACAAAATCAGCTATTCTCAAACTGTTAAAAAAATCAGCCATTCTCAAACGGTTCACGAAATCAGCCATTCTCAAACTGTTTACAAAATCAGTCCTTCTCAAACTGTTCACTAAATCAGCCCTTGTCAAAAAGTTCACTAAATCAGCCAAATTCGAACTTTTCACGTGCAGCACAACGTAGACGTTTCAAAGAACTCCGCGGCACACCACAATTAAAACATGCCACATAAACAATGCAATTAACCTTCAAAATGGCGTGTAATGCTAAAGGGTTTATTTTTCCACTTTATTTTCCATATTACTTGTATGGACGTAGTTCTCTTATCGTAGAGTTTGACAGCTTGATAATAGGCTAACCGCTGTACCTATCGTATAAACAGGGCTATACCTGTCGTATCAACAGGGCTGTACCAGTCATATCAATAGGGATGTACCTGTCGTATCAACAGGGCTGTAACTCCCGTATCAACATGGCTTTATATAATCTACCTGGTCGCTTATACTCTTTGCTTATTTTCCTCTATGGGGTATTTTGAGCGGCACACCTGACATTGTCTCGCGGCACACCTGACATTGTCTCGCGGCACACCTGACATTGTCTCGCGGCACACCTGACATTGTCTCGCGGCTCACCTGACATTGTCTCGCGGCACACCTGACATTATCTCGCGGCACACCTGACATTGTCTCCCCGAAACCCCAGTGCGCGGCGGACCACCGGGGGTGGGTTGTCCCCCCCCCCACACACACACATGGGTGGTGGATTGTCCCCCCCCCCCTCACACACACACGGGTGGTGGATTGTCTCTTCAACAAACGAACAAAATGTGAGACCAACGAAGTCCATCTATTTCTTGACCCGGCATTAAATGCTAACTACTAGGGCTGGACCGGGGGCAGTTTGTTTTTTTAACACGGGATCCGGGTGTTTTGAAACACTACCCGGTGGGTCCAAGTGTAACAGACAAATTAACTTCTCATTTTCTATAATTTATTCCGACCTTTAAACAATAGACCTAGAGTTAGCGTGGCTCTTTGTTGATTAATATAATGTCTCCCTCTCTCCCACTCCCACTCACTTTAAAAAAAAAAGTGTCCGAATTCTCACGTCACGCATGACAGACTGCCCTTTTAACATAAAACATGTGGATTTGGGGAAGGGCCGGTTTCGAAGAGGCAGCAGGACACACCAGAAGCGAACTTTATATAAATCTTCTTGTGGTTGCATGTGCTTCAGCTAATATCTACTTGATCAACTCAATTAAAATGTCCTTTGAACACATCTTAGGAAATTTCTCCATAACACAAATAAAACTGCAATGTTGAACCACTAAGACGAGGCTTCGATTCGGACCTTTACAGTCTCAGGTAACGCCGTCTCTAGGCTAACGATTAGTCTCTAGGTCTTCCCTAAAGCTCTGTCATCTTATTTAGATCGGAGCACATGTGTCTAAACGTATGTCCGTGTCGCTGACATTTGGAGACAATGTCGTTGTCTTTGTATTTAAGTCACGTGGCTGTCATCTCTTGATGCACATGTCAGCAAACTCATGACGTCAATTGAAACATGATTCTGGTGATGACTAATGATTATGTGAATTATTATAATGTGTTTAGACAAGGTCCGCGAGAGGATTATTAAGTATTGGAAGAAGATTAAAAGCGGGACCACCACCACCCCCACCCTCACCTAAACATGGGCACATAAATCAACAATGCTATGATATCTTAATTACATTCAAACAACCTTGCAAAAATATTTAACATATTAAAGTCTTGTCAAATCTAGCAGTCACCCCTGTGACAACTGACTCAATACTGAGTCTTGTCAAATCTACCAGTCACCCCTGTGACAACAGACTCAATACTGAGTCTTGCCAAATCAACAAGTCACCTTTGTGACAAGCGACTCAATATTGAGTCTTGTCAAATCTACCAATCGCACCTGACTCAATACTGAGTCTTGTCAAATCTACCAGTCATCCCTGTGACAATAGACTCAATACTGAGTCTTGTCAAATCTACCAGTCACCTTTGTGACAACAGACTCAATAATGAGTCTTATCAAATCTATCAGTCCCACCTGTGACAACAGACTCAATACTTAGTCTTGGCAAATCTACCAGTCGCCTCTGTGAAACAGACTCAATACTGAGTCTTGCCAGATCTACCAGTCGCACCTGTGACAACAGACTCAATACTGATTCTTGCCATATCTACCAGTCACCCCCCTCACCCCTGTTATATAGACGATCCTAGATTCTTTTTTAAATCAGTTTTAGTTTGCTGAGTGAGCGCTCTGCAGAGGTGACAATGGCAGTGGCAGTGTCAGGAATTGTTTACAGAACACAGAGGCAGAGGCGACAGTGTCAGGAATTGTTTACAGAACACAGAGGCAGAGGTGACAGTGTCAGGAATTGTTTACAGAATACAGACGCAGAGGCGACAGTGGCAGGAATCGTTTAAGGAATACAGAGACAGAGGCGGCAGTGGCAGGAATTGTTTACAGAATACAGAGGCAGAGGTGACAGTGTCAGGAATTTTTAACAGAATACAGAGGCAGACATCTAAACATTGGAATGAGACATTCCAGCATGGATCTTTTCAAGCGATTCTATTGCAACTCAGAAGCCATCTCCAAAGTTGTGCCTGGTGAACAGATGGTCAAAGACTTATCTCCATTACAACATATGCCATTAATTGTAATGTTTTTAGCAACTGACCAGGTCCTTTCATAGGAAGCTGAACTTCTCAGTGCAGCATTAAAACGAACAGTGGGTCCGTCTAAAACATGATCCAATATTACATAGAAGACAGACTTTCTGAAGTATGCTGCCTCGGGGTATTCATCCATTTCATCTCATTGTGAGAAATCTGCTCCCTCAGTAGCTCCTTCAGCGTGGAAACTCTTTCTTTTACATTTTGCTTCACTCCGAGCTCCAGGGAGTTTCACTTCTGTACACAAATTAGAAGCAAACATACTTATCCGCGCTCCATATACTTCTCCAGCTATTCCAAAGAGTTTCCGGTACTGAAATTAAGTTTTTTTTTTTTTAAAGTTGGACACTTTGACATCAAGCGATGTCCCTGTGGCGCTACAGTTCATGAAGGGCTTTGGCCTGCCTCTCTCATTCCTAACAAATGCTTTTCTTTTTCATGCTTGGATTCGCAGCTGCTGTATATCTCTTTCCAAATCTTCCATCCATCTAAGCATAGGTCTGCCTTAGAGCCGTTTTCCTATGGGCTTTTGGTGGTGCCCCACTTCACTTCTAAGTCAGTTGGCATTATCTCTATACGTCCTGCCCAGCGTAGCCTACCCCTCTTTTATTGCTGCTACTAGCATGGGGTACAGATATAGGCTGTACAATTCCTGGCTGGTTCGTATTGTCGATCCATATTCATCCTTTGCTGGTCCATATATTTTCATAACTTCTCTCCAAGTCCAAGTTTCACTTGCATATGTTACAACTGGTCTGATTACAATTTTAAAAATTGTTTTCTTTGTTTCTCTTGTAATGTTTTTACTTTTGTGTATTTTCTAACTACTGAAGTATGCCCTGTTTTTGGCTGATTTTCTTTCTTTTATTTCTGTTAGTAATTCGGTTTCTTTCATTTAATAAAGATCCTAGATTTACTTTTTCAAAAGTCTGCTTTTTTAATTTAAATGTCTTCATCTGTCTGTTCTTCTCTTATCTTTGTAATTTATTTTGTTTTTTGATTACCAACTTCCAGCCCCGCTTGTAGGAATACGTCTTCTAATTCAATAAAGTTTTTGGATATGTCTATCCTAACGAAAGCATACATTTTGGTGAAGGACTGGGATTACTCTCTTACGACCCCGGCTAGTTCATTTGCTACCAGCTCCATCTGCTGAGCTGAGTCCTAAAAAATTCTACTCACGTGGGGCTCTTCCACCGTCCTGGCCTCCCTCGATACATCTAGTGAGGGAGCTTTTGTCAAAAGATGCGCTAATGTTCCTGGGACTAGGCTGTAATGCCGCCATGTAGGGTCCCTGTTATTATCTAGCCTGTTGAAATATGTGCCAATGGGACAGTGCTCTTGACTACTTTTCCCTAACAGGGATATCTCATTAGCATATGCAAGATAACGAAGGGGTTGGTTTCAGAGAGTGCCTACTAGTTGTGGGTCTTGGGTCTCCCTCAGAAAATATCCTGTTATTGTTCCCCGGGTGTCGATATGTATGTTTCAGATAACTCTCTATACTGCTGGGTTAAATAGCATACAAGGCAGTGAGTTTCCTTGTCTAAGGGCTTGTACTCTATAACATACATCAAACATTATGACCATCGTGTGTTCGACATGCCTGGCAGGTGGGCTACAAAGGGCATTATATTTGTAATACGGTCTGACTATCGTATGTTACACATGCCTGGGAGGTAGGCTACAAAGGGCATTATACTTGTAATACGGTCTGACCATCGTATGTTACACATGCCTGACAGGTAGGCTACAAAGGGCATTATGCTTCAAATATGATCTGACCATCGTGTGTTAGACATACCGTGAATTGACCCATCACATTTCTGATATGCGAATAAATCATTTTCACCACTCTTTACCTGCTGACCATCCTTCTGTTGATGCAAGCGTGGACTTAGCTGCTGACCATCCTTCTGTTGATGCAAGCGTTGTCTTAGCTGCTGACCTAATACTGCAACCGATCTTGTGCCAAGATGATTGACAAGTCAAGCAAGTAACGCTTGTTTAACATCATTCTAGACAAGCTGAACTCGGTCCTCTATTTCACCATGTCACGTCAAAATGTTGTAAAGCTTTCAGAACAACCTGGTGATCTTATCTTTGAGAAATACTTTAGGAAAGCCAGTATGACCTTTGGTAACACGCCAAACAAGGATGTTATGTCAAACAAGGCTGACTATATAAAACAAGGTTGTTTATGTGAAACGTGGCTGTTTATATGAAAAAATGCTGTTTATATCAAACAAGGCTGTTGATATAATCAAGGCTGTTTATATCAAACAATGCTGTTTATATCCCACAAGGCTGTTCATATAGGCAAGGCTGTTTGTACCACAAAAGGCTTTTATAGTCCAACAAGGCTGTTTACGGCAAACAAGGCTTTTTATTTCAAACAAGGCTGTATATGTCAAACATGAGAAGTACACATATGTAAAAATGTCAAACATGAGAAGTTCACAGATGTAAAAATGTCAAACATGAGAAGTACACAGATGTAAAAATGTCAAACATGAGAAGTACACAGATGTGAAAATGTCAAACATGAGAAGTACACAGATGTGAAAATGTCAAACATGAGAAGTACACAGATGTAAAATGTCAAACATGAGAAGTACACAGATGTGAAAATGTCAAACATGAGAAGTACACAGATGTAAAAATGTCAAACATGAGAAGTACACAGATGTAAAAATGTCAAACATGAGAAGTAGACAAATGTAAAAATGTCAAACATGAGAAGTACACAGATGTAAAAATTTCCAACATGAGAAGTACACAGATGTAAAAATGTCAAACATGAGAAGTACACAGATGTAAAAATGTCAAACATGAGAAGTACACAGATTGATTCAGATGTAAAAATGTCAAACATGAGAAGTAGACAAATGTAAAAATGTCAAGCATGAGAAGTACACAGATGTGAAAATGTCAAACATGAGAAGTACACAGATGTAAAAATGTCAAACATGAGAAGTACACAGATGTGAAAATGTCAAACATGAGAAGTACACAGATGTAAAAATGTGAAACATGAGAAGTACACAGGTGTAACAATATTGCAGATACTAAAAAAAAAACCTCAAAAAGTGCAAAGAAAAGTGATACGCCCTTGAGTAGTGGCTTCCTTCATCATTAGATTGAATCTTACTGGAGATCTTTTGACTTGTCACTGGAGATCTTTAGAGTTGTTACTGGATATCTTTAGAGTTGTTACTGGAGATTTTTAGACTTGTTACTGGAGATTTTTAGACTTGTTACTGGAGATCTTTTGACTTATTTCGTTTGATAGAAATGTAGGTAATTTCAGGGTGTCTAATTGTGAATTTAAGAATATTTTAATTGAAAATATTTTAACAATTTAGTTTTAGACCCATTGTTTCAATAAATGATGAAACCTATAAGCAGAACTTTGGTAGGGAAATTTTTCTTAAATTAATTTCGTAAACTTTATTTTCCCATAACTCTTTGTACAAGTTATGACCTGGTTTCCACGCGTTCAGAAACATGACTTTTATAGTGATGCCAAAGCGTAATACTTGGGCTGATTGGAACTGTGGGAGCTTGGTGTGCATACGTCACTGGCATCAAGAGACTTTAAGACAGTTAAATATATAGGTCAAAGGGAAAGAATTCAAATTGGTGTAAAATAAATTAATTAAGAAAGAAACTATCAGTTTTATTATTACAGCAGTAGGGAACTATCATTTGACATTACAGCTGTAGGGAACTATCATTTGACATTACAGCTGTAGGGAACTATCATTTGACATTACAGCTGTAGGGAACTATCATTTGACATAACAGCTGTAGGAACTATCATTTGACATTACAGCTGTAGGGAACTATCATTTGACATTACAGCTGTAGGGAACTATCATTTGACATTACAGCTGTAGGGAACTATCATTTGACATTACAGCTGTAGGGAACTATCATTTGACATTAGAGCTGTAGGGAACTATCATTTGACATTAGAGCTGTAGGGAACTATCATTTGACATTACAGCTGTAGGGAACTATCATTTGACATTACAGCTGTAGGGAACTATCATTTGACATTACTGCTGTAGGGAACTATCATTTGACATTACAGCTGTAGGGAACTATCATTTGAAATTACAGCTGTAGGGAACTATCATTTGACATAACAGCTGTAGGGAACTATCATTTGACATAACAGCAGTAGGGAACTATCATTTGACATAACAGCAGTAGGGAACTATCATTTGACATAACAGCAGTAGAAAACTATCATTTGACATAACAGCTGTAGGGAACTATCATTTGATATTACAGCTGTAGGGAACTATCATTTGACATAACAGCTGTAGGGAACTATCATTTGACATAACAGCAGTAGGGAACTACCATTTGACATTACAGCAGTAGGGAACTATCATTTGACATAACAGCAGTAGGGAACTATCATTTGACATAAAAGCACTAGGGAACTATCATTTGACATAACAGAAGTAGGGAACTATCATTTGACATAACAGCAGTAGGGAACTATCATTTGACATAACAGCTGTAGCGAACTATCGTTTGACATAACAGCAGTAGGGAACTATCATTTGACATAACAGCAGTAGGGAACTATCATTTGACATAAAAGCAGTAGGGAACTATCATTTGACATAACAGCAGTAGGGAACTATCATTTGACATAACAGCAGTAGGGAACTATCATTTGACATGACAGCAGTAGGGAAATATCATTTGACATAAAAGCAGTAGGGAACTATCATTTGACATAACAGCAGTAGGGAACTATCATTTGAAATAACAGCAGTAAGGAACTATCATTTGACATAACAGCAGTAGGGAACTATCATTTGAAATTACAGCTGTAGGAAACTATCATTTGACATAACAGCAGTAGGACACTATCATTTGACATTACAGCTGTAGGGAAATATCATTTGACATAACAGCTATAGGGAACTATCATTTGTCATAACAGCAGTAGGGAACTAACATTTGACATTACAGCTGTAGGGAACTATCATTTGACATAACAGCAGTAGGGAACTATCATTTGACATAACAGCTGTAGGGAACTATCATTTGACATTACAGCTGTAGGGAACTATCATTTGACATAACAGCAGTAGAGAACTATCATTTGACATTACAGCTGTAGGGAACTATCATTTGACATTACAGCTGTAAGGAACTATCATTTGACATTACAGCTGTAGTGATTTATCATTTGACATTACAGCTGTAAGGAACTATCATTTGACATTACAGCTGTAGGGAACTATCATTTGACATTACAGCTGTAGGGAACTATCATTTGACATTTCAGCTGTAGGGAACTATCATTTGACATTACAGCTGTAGGGAACTATCATTTGTCATTACAGCAGTAGGGAACTATCATTTGTCATTACAGCAGTAGGGAACTATCATTTGACATTACAGCTGTAAGGAACTATCATTTGACATTACAGCTGTAGGGAACTATCATTTGACATTACAGCTGTAGGGAACTATCATTTGACATTACAGCTGTAGGGAACTATCATTTGACATTACAGCTGTAGGGAACTATCATTT